>RCUC01152531.1:0-67909 GCA_003697995.1 Taxidea taxus jeffersonii
GTAGAAGGGAATAAAAAAGAACATTTCTCCTAAGCCTCCAAACACTCTTGGGATCCCATAAACCACCATGGAGACGAGGCACCAATTAAGGATTTGTCATGATTTTCTCAAACATGGGGCAAGTGCTCCTCTGTACAAGCCATGAGGAGAAAGTTGGAAATTGGTGCTGTAAACAAGCTCGCAAGGGCAATGTTTTCTTGAGACAAGAAATTGTTTACAAGCTCCATGGGAGTTCCATTTACATAAAACAATCACTATGCTCATTACCAAGCATTTTCATTTATTCATTAAAACAGGAACCTGCAGGACTTGGCAAACCTTTGTTCGTTGGGTTCTGCGGATTGCTGTTCCTCCAAAGGGAGATTTGGGAGGAATATTTACTCCTTTAATGTTTTCAGTCTGATGATAGGAACAGGTACCATTACTGAGGGCTTGCTCAGGGCCAGCTGCTTTTGGTACGTTTTATTTTGCAATCTTCACAGCAGTCTGGTGAGGTATGACATCTCATCTGATGTATAAAAAAAGATTCGTGGTGCTCATCCAAGACTCTCCGGCAGGTGGGCAGTGGGGCTGGGCTGGCTGCTTCTCTGGGGCAAATTGGATGGGATGAAGCCCTTATTGCTCAGAAGCCGTGTGGGGACTACCGGGTAGGCTGGAAGCTTGCACACCTGTTTTGCTGTCTTCTTGCGCAGTTCCAGCCATAGCAGAGGGCCAAGGATCTCTGAAACGTTTGCTGAGAGAGTTTATCATCGGTGAAAAGTAGCACGTCACAGAGAATGGTTTTGGCTTCAACCTTGATCTGACTGGGGAAATCTGGGCCCAACCCTGGCATACAAGTCTCATGTCACATCCTCTCTCTGGGCCTCTGCTTCTCCACCGCTAGAGTGGGGGGAAATTAAATAATTTGAGAGGTTCATGGGTCTTGATGAGATCCATTGGTAGGGATTTGGATGGAGCTGCATGAAGTTAAATGCAAACTTATATGCACTGGTGCATGTTTCGGCTTCTCGAAATGGTCACCGGCCTAATTCTAATTAGGAGGAGGACAACAGAAGGGATAATTTATTAAATGCTTATTAAAAACCAAGTATGATGCTCTTTACCCTATTTTATTTCATTCTCACAAAACCCTACGAGGCAAGGATTATAATTCTCATTTTATGAGTGGGTGAAACTCAGGCTCAGGGGGGTTGAACCACCTGTTGCAGACCACAAAGCTCACTAGTGGCCAACGGAAGGAAAGAGCCAGGGAGGCCTTGCTCTTAATCACATCACTGCCTAACATTTTTTATTCCAGGCTTCTTCCTTGGCCCTCCAAGATGTAAAACATGCCTGAATGGCATGGTAGGCCTGACAAGTTGTGGATTGGAAGAGAAGACTTGTAGGGATGGTGAGTATAGCCCTTAGACACTATCCCCACTATCCCGGAGAAGCAAAGTCACTGTGTGTTCGTGTGCTCCGTAATTCACTCAACTAACACCAAAGTCCCATGTCTGGCTGGCTCTGCGTCAGGTGCTGTGGTTGTGGGGCTGCCCCAGAGCTCACGGCCAGACGGCTGAGTCCTAAGTGAAAGCCTGTAGCAGGACGTGAGTGGTGCCAAGGCTGGGGCAAGGCTGGGGTCCCAGGCCCTGGGGCGGGGGCCCTAACACTGCCGGGGCAGCAGGGAGGACAGGAAAGGCTTTGCTGAAGGGCAGTCTAATTTGGGTTTTGCAGCACTTCTTTGGGTCAGGGACAATTCCTGTAGTTCATGCCAGGAGGCCTTTGCGCCAATGACAAATGACAATAACTATCATTTATTCAGCCTCTACTCCTCCCAAGGGCTTTCAGGTCTGCTCCCATTCAACCTTCACACTGATCCCCTCAGTACGTACTGTTGTCCTCATTTCTCTTTTGAGAAAACCAAGGCTCAAGGAGGTGGGGCGACTTGATAAAGTTCACGCAGTGAGAAATGACAAAGACAGGACTGGGACTCATGTCTGTCTGACCCTCAAATCACTGAGCATAAGGCTCCCATCATCCTGGCGGGAGAAGGCTGATCAGAGCCCGGTAGGGGAGCAGGTTTGTATATTCTGTGTGGTGTGCTGATACAGTGTATTCTCTCCATGTAGGGGACAGGGAACTGAGGACCAGGGAGGGAGTGGGGTCTGCATGAGGCCATATAGGTGATGGACTCCAGAACTGGGATTCCTGTGTGAGTCTCCCTGGTGCCAGAGCTTCTGAATTTCTCACCGAAGCACAAGCAGACCTTTGGAAACTCAATGCCAGGATTCTGTGCTGAAGAATTCCCACCACTTCCTTCACATGTTCCAATAGGCTCTGTATGTTCAATGCCATCACTCAGCTCAGCCTGGCTACCTGGGTTTGAATCTATGCTCTGTTCCTTATTAGCTGTGTGACCTGAGGCAGATTCCCTGACCTCTCTGAGCATCTCTTTTCTTACCTGTGAAATGGATATGACACAACACCAACTGCAGAAAATAAGGATGAAATGAGAAAAGGTATGGTAGCCTGCCATGAGTAACACTGTTCTGTCATGACCAACTTTCATTCTTTCACAAATAGGAAGGCATTCAATAAATTATTAAGTTGCTGTACCAGTGGAGGGGGAGGGGGGTGTAGGACTCCAGACTTTCCCACCTCTTCCGAGCCTGTGATTCTCGCATCCTGTTATTATTCTCGTATATGACACTGCTGGCACACCTTCTCTGGGGAGCTAAGCAGGCACCTAATTAGCAAAGGCGGTTTAGCTCCAAGGGGTTGGGTTGCGTTGTCTGCTGGATGATGGCCTGGTGGGGGCCCCTGGTGGCTGTGTGAGGGGGTGTGTGGGGGAGCACTGCAGTCTGCCCTTTGCAGCCTGCTTCCTCCACTCCTGCCTCCCAACATCCCTGCATCCCTCCACTCTCCCTCCTCCCTTCTGCCCACTGGAGCCCCAGAGCAGGGGCTGTTTGTTCCTAAGAAGAAAAGCAACACAAGCCACAGACCTGTTGGACCCCACCCGCCCCAATTAATCTAAGAAAACAAAGATGTACACACACGCACACACACACACACACACACACACAGTATTAATTGTGAAGAGCTGAGAGCCAGGGATTCACCTGAGGCCCCGTGGTTGTAGGACGCAGAGCTGGAAAGCAAACCCTGGTTTTTAACCCCAGATGAGTTCTCTTTCTCCTACTCATCTGCCTCCTCCTTCTGTCTCTTTCTCCTCAGAGGCTGAGGACACACACGGATGATGGCCTGAGTGCGTATGACAAGAGAACTCTAACCACACCTTCTGCAGCAATTGGCCCAAATGGGCAGGACTTGGTCGGTGGCTGCCAGCTTCCCTATTCTTGCCCTGAGTCCCCGACTCAGGACCAACCAGAGGAAGCCAAGAATGCCCCCTGAACCAACTGCAGAATGTCCTCACTGACTGTCCACCTCCAGCTCGCCCAGGCGCCAGCCTCCAGTCTGAGCTCACCTGAAACCTTCCTCCTTATTCGCTGTACGACTCCCCACTCCCACCTGTCTTTGGGTCTCTGCCAGATGCAAGTGACGAAGGCCGATACCCTTGCTCGGAGTAGACAACCTCTGCTTGTTCTCCTTTGGGTGGTCTTTGTTTATTTCCACACTTCCCACCCCTGCGAGTTCACGTTCTGTCCTCACTTCGAATCTGGACTATTGCATGAGCCCCGCAGGGTGGATGCGGCAGTCCACTCACCACTCACTTGCAGCCTCACAAATCTTCCTCAGATTCTGTGACCCTGTCATTAAATTAAAATAAGTTTAAACCTGCCAGTGACTCTCCGCTGCTCAGGAATAAGCGTTAACTTCCATCCCAGGGCTGGAACGGGATGTGGTTCTATGTGCTTCATTCTCCAAGTGGCAGGCTGGGTTCAGTACCAACTATAAGCATTTTCCCTAAGGTCCCTGGGTCTCAGTTGCCTCATCTATGACATGGGCACAATAATGCCTTCCTCATGAGATTGCTGTGAATCATGGGGCTTAATGAGATCATTTATTCCTTAAGCCAACAGACATTTATTGAGTGGCTATTATGTGCCAGACGCTGTATGTACAGCAGTGAGCACAGCAAAAAAACAATGTCTTTCCCTTCCCCTTGAGGGGATAACATCTTACTCTGGGGAGACAGAAAACACACACACACACACACACACATACACACACACACACACCCAGTATTAGGTGATTGGTGGGAATGCAAAATGATATAGCAACTTTGGAAAATACTTTGGCTGTTTCTTATAAAATTAAATATACCCCTACCATAGGACCTTGAAATCTTACACATATGCATTTGCCAAGAGAAATGAAGGTGTTGTTCACACAAAAGCCTGCATGCAAATGTTGATTTATAGTCACCAAACACTGGAAACAACCCAAACAACCCAAATAAACACACCAAGGGGGCAGGCTGACACCCAGGACCTTCAAGGATTTTGAATGATGTGATGGTTTATTTTATGTGTCAAATTGACTGGACTATAGGGTGCTTAGATAAATGGTCAAACATTATTCTGGGAATGCCTGTAAAGGAGTTTTTGGATGGAATTACCTTTTTAATGTATGTATGTATGTATGTATGTATGTATTTATTTATTTATAAAGATTTCATTTATTTATTTATTTGTCAGAGAGGGAGAGAGCACAAGCAGGGGGAGCAGCAGGCAGAGGCAGAGAGAGAATCAGGCTCCCCACTGAGCAGGGAGCCTGATGCGGGACTCGCCTGAGGCAGTGGCTTAACTGACTGAGCCGCCCAGGCATCCCATTTATTTATTTTTTTTTAAAAAAGATTTTATTTATTTATTTGAGAGAGAGATAGTGAGAGAGAGCATGAAAGGGGAGAAGGTCATAGGGAGAAGCAGACTCCTCATGGAGCTGGGAGCCCGATGTGGGACTTGATCCCAGGACTCCAGGATCATGACCTGAGCCAAAGACAGTTGCTTAACCAACTGAGCCACCCAGGTGCCCTGGATGGAATTACTTTTAAATGGATAGACTGTGTAAAGCAGATTGCTCTCCCTACTATACATGGGCTTCATCCAATCAGTTGAAGGCCTGAATAGACCAAAAGGCTGATCTTCCCTGGGATAAGAGGGAATTCCTCCTCCCTGACAGCCTTTGAGCTGAGATATTGTCCCCCCGCCCCTTGGGTTTCAGTACCTTTGGGCTCACACTGAAACATCAGCTGTTCCTGAGTTGGAGCCCTCTGGTCTTCTGACTGGAAGTTGTCCTTAGCTCTCCTGGGTCCCCCGTTTGCAGACTGGAGATCTTGGGACTTTTCAGCCTATGTAGTCATGTGAGCCAATACCTAATAATAAATCCCACAAATCTCCATCTCTGTCTCCTATTGGTTCTATTTTTTGGAGAACCTGACTAGTACAAATGGGTTAAAGGAGCTGCCTTTCCGGAAGGTGCTTTGATGATTCAACAGTGCTTTATGAACAGACTAGATGGATAGTATTATGTTCTTACTTGGCCTTCCCTAGCCTCAGTTTCCAGCCCTGTATAGGTCTAGCTCTGTAAAGTGACCCCAGAGGCCACTAGGGGCCCTCTTCTGGGCACCCTATCTCAGTTCAACCCCCCTTCGTTATCTTTCTGCTTAGTGCTGATCACCATATCCAAGTTATTCATCTTGCTTATTGACTGTCTCCCCATGGAGTGTAAGCATTGACCTCTGCTGACCATTTAGTACCAAAATAGTACCTGGCCCATAACAGTTGCTCAGTAAAAATGTTTAATACATGGGTGGGTGTATCTTATGAATCACCATATCTCCAGGAGCTAGCCCATGGGCTGAACTAGAAGAGATGGAAGACATATTTGCTGAATGAATGAATGAATGAATGTACACATATACATGAGAGCATAGACCCACAAGAGGCAGGAAAAGGAAACAAGACCTACTTTCTGCTGAGGGGGAGCCTTTGTTCTTTGATGTGCGTGACAATATGGCGCTTATTAGAATGTGCTTTGGGGCAGGGAAAGGGTCTTTTGCTCTTTAACCTCTGTGGTCACTCATCTGGGTCCCTGCAGGAGGGAGGGACTTGGAGAATTGTCCACAAATTGCCCTCGTGCCATTCTGCGGGATCCGTGTGGACCTGGCTCCAGGGCATGGTCTCGCTCTCTCCTCCACAATATCCCTTTTTTGATGAGGAGGGACCGCTGCAGCCCCATGCATCTGTTGTGTGCTTATTAGTGTGTTTCCAGCCTGTTTCATATGGATTAGGCTGAGGCACGGGGTCCTCGCATGTTTTCTCCGTACATTTCAGAACCTCATGAAATTACATTATAGGTTCATTGTATAAACAGGATAGTGAGCACAGCCGTCATCAGGCGGTCCTGCAGTCAAAAGGCAGCAAGAGTGGGGCCGCCGGATGCTGGGGCTGGCTGCATGCAAAGCCTCGCATAGCAAACCGGTCACACGTTTGTTTATTTAATCTCCAGCTTCTAAATGCCCATTTGGTAGCGAAAATCACTTTTTGCACACTTCGGCTGGGAGATAATGGGAGGAGGGAGGTGATGGGCAGATGTAATGCAGAATGAGGCCCCTTTCAAGGCAAAACAGGACTAGGAGGGGCTGGCAGTGTTGGGGCCAAGTGCAGAGCTGGCTCCTCATTGGCTGTGTGGCCTTGAGCAAAGAATGAAATGCTTCTGAGCCCCAGTTTCCTTATAATAGAGATGAGACTCTACGCCACTGGTTTCTAAGCAAGTTACATATAAATTCCACCTGTGTCACGTGTGAGCACGGACCTGACATGCAGCAGGTAGCCAAATGTTTGGTATCTCTGTGCACTTCATGTGCCTCACCCACTGATCACTGTCAGTGTGTGAATAATTATTGAGAACATATCACATTCACACACAGAAGGAGCTTGACCCTCATGGTTATAATCATGGCTTTGAGCCCTGAGCCTGCGGTCTCTAGGAAGGGACCTCTCTGGGTCCTAGTTTCCAAATGTGTAAACTAAAGTTTTCACCTTGATGGTGATTATTTTGAGGAATAAATGGGAGAGAGACCGGGGAGGTGCTGTGGAAATGACAAAGTGTGATACGTGGGTTAGTTGTTATTACAGTGATAATCACACATACTTAAAAGCAACTCTTCCAGGCAATTAATATGTGTTTAACTCATTTTCTCCTTACAGCAATGCTAAAAGGTAGGTATTGGTATTATCCTCATGTTGCATATGAGGAAACTGGGAGCACAGAGAAGTTAAGCAACTTGCCTCAGGTTGTCCAGTGGAGAAGAAAAGGAGCCAAAAATGGATCCCAGCTATCCAGGCTCTAGGGTCCTGGCTTTTGATGGCTCTTCTATGCTGCCCAATAATGGTAATCATAATAGCAGGTAGTACTTAGTGCTTATGATGGGCTTGATGTTGTTCCTGGATATCTATCTGCCTTCTCTGGTATCCCCACAGATCTGCAGCTGATGGCTTCTAGATCATTCTTGATGATAACAACAGAAATCCACTCTGCCTAACTCAAGCAGGAAAAGGAATTGATTGGAAGGATAAGGGAACTGGCAAAGTTGGTATGAAAGTTGGAGAATAACCGGCAAGAGCCAGGGGAGGCAGCCACCTCCGAAAGCCTGGCTCTGCTCAGGTCCTATTCCGTGCTCTTAGCACTGTGTGTTTTGGGGTTAGGTAGAGAGGGTATTGCCCCCTTTTGGGTTCCAGAATGAGAAGAGGGGCTTCATCTCTCTCTCTCTCTCTCTTTTTTTTAACTTGGAAATCTCCCAATGGAAAAAGGGTTTAGATGTTTGGGAGTCACAAGTAACCCACGGTTGGAGGTATTATCCCATTTAACAGAGGTGGAGGTTGAATGCCTTGTCCCAAGTCCCGAAGCTGATAAAGGAGCCTATGCTGCCTGGCTGAGCTCATGGGGTCCTACCAGACCCCAGTCTGCCTTTTTTTTTTTTTTTTAAGATTTTATTTATTTGACAGAGAGAGAGAGAGAGAGAGAGAGAGATCACAAGTAGGCAGAGAGGCAGGAGGAGAGAGAGGAGGAAGCAGGCTTCCTGCTGAGCAGAAAGCCCTACGAGGAGCTCGATCCCAGGACCCTGAGATCATGACCTGAGCTGAGGGCAGAGGCTTAACCCACTGAGCCACCCAGGCACCCCCCATGCTGCCTTCTTGAGGACATGGGTGGATATGACATAATTCCCCTGAGGTTTCCCAATTTTGATCTTTAAAATCCAAAGATATTTAAAAAATATTTATTCTCTCTGATCTGGTTTTTCTATTTCAAGTTCTTTGTGCTGTGGTAATAATAAATAAAGATGACTATTCAGGTTTATACAGAAGGATGTTCATGCTAACTTTGTTTATTATATAGGGATGCCATATGTAATGTAAATATCCAATATCAGGAGATCTTTAAGAAAGGATCTATATGTGATGGAATATTATAAAACAACCTTAACAATAATGTAAAAAATCAGTAGTAAAACAAAACAAAATAAAATAGCACTGATTATAGGATACAATCTAAATTTGGGGGATAAGTTTCTCATATGCATAGAAAAAAGAGACAAAAAGATATGCTTAACTTTTAGTAGTGAATATATTTGGTGGGAAGGGTTATGATAATTTTTACTTTAGTTTTTCTTTAAGATTTTTATTTATTTATTTGAGAGAGAGCGTGAGAGGGGAGGAAGGGCACAGGGAGAGGGAGAAGCAGACTCCATGCTGAGCAAGGAGCCAAGACCCTGGGATCATAACTTGAGCTGAAGAAAGATGCTTAACCAACTGAGCCACCCAGGCGCCCAATTTTTACTTTTTAAATCTTTTTTTTTCCTGTCCAAAATTTCCATAATGAACAGATATTTCTATTACGAACAGAAAAAGAGTCAAGAAAAACAAAGCCAAGACACCCAAGACGGTCAGGCTTTGTGGGGAAATGGTGCCAGCACACTCCACCAGTGTGAGATAAATTGAGATAGGTCTTTTAGGGGAAACAAAAATTGCAGTAACAGGTAGATAAGATTTTGAATGAGGTTTATGCCCTTTGATTCCAAACACCAACCTCTGGGAACTTCTCTTTTATTCTGGGGATATAATTCATTAAATGCCAAAAGCTTTGTGCAAGGGGAATGCTCATTATGGCATCATCTACAATAGCAAACACTGTATCACTGTATAAAAGCTAGACGTCCAGTGATGGGTGAACAGTTTTGTAAACTGTGGTGTTATTGTGAAAGGGCATTTTGGCACCATTAAAACTCTAATTATGAAGACTGCAGCAACACGGAATCCATGATGTAGATGCAAGTACAGGGGGCAGAATATATGAGTCTGTGACCGTTTAACACGTGTCAGTGTCTAGAGCCCAGAGTAGATGCTCAAATCATGGCAAGTAAAATAATTATTATGGTGGAGTGAAAGCGTTTTGGGGGGAGATGAGTATTAGTTTGTTTTCTTAAAGCTTTATTTAAATATTGTTGATACTTCATCTTCTTTTTTAAAAAAGTGGTCATTATTTTATTTTTTTTTATCTTTTTCAAAGATTTTATTGTAAGTGATCACTATAACCAACGTGGGGCTCAAACTCTTAGCGCCATGATCAGGAGTCGAATATTCCACTGACTGAACCTGACAGGCACCCCGATGCTTCATCTTCTTGCTGCAACGTGCACTCTGCTTAACAGAGCTCTTTTGGACATTGGGGTATGGGTGCTGGGGTGACTCAGTCGGTTAAGTGACCAACTCTTGACTTCAGCTCAGGTCAGGATCTCGGGGTCGTGAGGTCGAGCTCTGTGTTGAGCACCGCTCGGAGTCTGCTTGAGAATCTATCTCTCCCTCTGCCCCTACCCCTACCCTCACTTTAAAAAAAAAGGAAATTAGGGTAAAGCAGACAGGGAGAGTGGTGGGTCAGCTCTCCAAAATTAAAATTAAGATGAAAACAGTTGAGCAAAGGCCTACAGAGGAAGGAGCCTGAGCATGGTGGGGATGGTACTCTGCAGCTGTCTGCCTGCCCCAAGCTGCAGGTTCACTCCTGGGAAATGGAGGGAGGCTGAGACTCAGTCTCTGGGAATCTTCCAGCTCTGATATTTTCCAAATCTGTGATATTTATTGAGCCCTACACTCAGGCGCTTTGTTATATCCTCGGCTGATAACCATTCTTTGGGTTGGTCCTATCTCTGGCATCACTTTAAGGACAAGCAACTAGATTCAGAGTAGTGACATGGGTTTTGCAAGGCAAGTAGCCAGCAAGCAGTGAGGCAAAATGTTCACATTTCTTACCCCACTTCACGTTTTATTTTCTTGGACCAGCATCATGGCAGTCTGTGAGGCAATTCCCTCCTTTCCTCTCTATCTCTCTGGAGATTTTGAACCTAGGAGTCTGGTCACAGTTTCTTTTTGACCTCACAGAACCTAGAGGTTCACCTGTCAGGAGAAGAATATTTATTCACTTTCCGGGATGGAGAAAGTATAGGATATTTGCCCTTGTGTGGTGGGGTTTAAAAAGGTAGATTAAGAAATCATGGTTTCCTTATTTCTTTATGATGTGTGTCTTTTTCCTAAAAGTGGGAGGGTCTGGGAACTCAACCTTGATTGAATAAGGGGTACAATCAGTTTATGGCTAATCTAAATTTTCCAGTTATTTGTTAATTGTAGTAACCGCTACGATTTGTCCTCATTGAACAACAACGAGACAACACACATTCCCTAAGGACCTGCACTGTGCTGCAGGTCAGAGACGCAGGGTCTCTGCCTCCAGTGTCCTGGTGCTCCTTCAGAGGGCCAGAGAGGTTAGAGGCAGAGAAATCCAAACACAGGATGCGAGGCATTTCCCAGCATGCCTAAAATTGTCCATGGTGTTTGTAGAGTGAAATAATAATTTTCCTAGAAAAGAAAGGAGAAGGAAAGGCAGAATGGGAGTTTAGGGATTATTTGGTGCGGAGCGCATTCACCAAGGCCGTTAGAGTGCCTCAGGTGGTTCTTCAGCACGGAGCTCCTCGGAGTTACCACTCCCATGGGGAAGACTTGGTCATGCTCCCTCCCAGGTGAGAGCATCCTCGGATGGACTAGGACCCTGTCTCTGGTCCCAGTGCTTGCCTCCTGCTGTGGGGCCTCAGAGAGGTCCCAGAAGCTGAGTGGGGCCACCGCCAGTTCAGTCCAACCCCTCTGAGCCTGAAAATCCCTTTACCCCTTTAGGCAAGACAATGAAAGCGCTGCTACACAGTAGTGCCCCGGCTTGAGGGCCGGAGGTGTCCTCCCAACCCGACTGCATCCAAGCACGATGAGACCACTCAGATCACAGGGTCTCATTGCAGTGCCCAGGAATGTGGAGGCCCGAAGGAGAGAGAGGGACAGCTGTTTACTTTGGGCAGGGTCTGGGTTCACCTACACATTCTGTAGCATAAATAACAGGAGAAGAGAGGGCTGGGGAAAGCAAGATTTCTGGGCTTCCTCCCATGCAAGCAAAAAGCCCTGGGGCCAGATTATCAGCAGAGGGGAGACCGGGACCACAGGTGAGGTCTCTAGGGCACAGAGGGGCTCCCCCTGTGTAAGCACCGCCCACCAGGCCCAAGTTCTGGTGCTGGACCACTCCCTTTACAACCTTTTGGAGGAGAGATGGGGGAGAATGGTGGTGGCTTCGATCCCTGTCGGGAAGGAAGGGCTTTGAGGACTCCTCTAGAGATCTCCCTACTGGATCAAGTAGAGATAACAACATTTGGAACTGTGGCAATGGGGTCCCACTGAGTTCATGGGGGCGGAGAGTGGGTGGGGATGGGTGGGCGGATTCTGTGAGCCAGGAAGAAGCTGCAGAGGTCCTCTGGGGTTGGGAGTGCTGGTTCTCATGGTCACCGTCTCCTTTGTCCAGAGAGCTGCTGTTGGCTGTTGGAGGTTATGTCCCCAGCACCCCCACAAGCCCCTCATCAGTCAAGGCTGGACTCAGCTGAATCTTCATTTTTAATCCTTTCCTGGCACCGGAGTCCTAGTCTTCTAGGGAACCAAGTTAGGACAGGGTTCCAGTGAGAACCCTTTAGTCCATCCCCTGCTTTCCTTTTGCTTCATGCCACTGATTCTGCAGATATCACGGGCTGCATGTAATCATTAACTGTCTGCCTCTCCCCACTGCAATGCAACCTCCACAAAAGTAAGCCCCTGTCGCTTGTGTCCATGCTCTGTCCCCAGGACCTAGCCCAAAGCTGGGCTCATCATAATGCTGATGATCCAACTGGTGGACTATGTGGCATTACAGGTGGGACCCTGGGAGCCCGAATGTTCCCAAGGTGGTCATGCTACAATGACCCAGAGTTAATGTCTTTTGCTTCTCAACTCTGGAAGAAATCCACTGACTTTCAGGATTAGGTCAACTAGGGTGAGAATTGATACAATTTTTCTTGGAAATTTTTTGTGCTTTAAATGTGAAGGAAAAGGCAACAGGTCTTTGAGACATTCAGTGCTGAGCATTCCTGGGATGGTTCTGAGGGATGAGGTGTTTTGGACAGCATCTGGCCTCGGGACAGAAAACTGCTCATTCATTTATTCAGCTAACATTCCCCGAGGGCCCAATCTGTGCCAGACTCTGAGCCAGTCCTGGAGACTGATGCCTTGAGATGCGGTCTCTGTCTTCAAGAAGCTTCCAGAGACCTGGGTTTTAGTTTTGGGTTTGTCCCTAACTGGCAGCACAACCTCAGCACGGTGCTCCCTTCTCTGGGCTTTTGCCTTCCATTTCTAAATCCAGAGCACTGGGCTGGGTGATTTGCCAAATCTCTGGACCGGCTCCCTGTCTCAAGGGCTGAGTCTTGCTTCCAGACAGGCTGTCTGATTTTCATGGCCATCAATATTTCTCTAATCATCCTTTTCTCTGGGGACTGAAATTAAAGCTAACTGGCTTTTCCAGATATAATTTCAACATTGTCACAGTCAATACATTTAGATCAAGCCCGGGTGGGAAAGAGTGTGGGAGGCTCCCCCCGCCACGTATCAATGGAGGGTGAGCCCCGTGAGTGTCCAATGATGTCCCATTACCCACCGCCGCTCCTCAGACTCAATTCCCCCATGTCGCAAATGCTTGCAATCGGCGCCCATCCACATCCTGCCTCCTACTCACAGTGTGTCCTAATGAATGCATCGATTTTCCTATTCTGTACCACAACAGTTATTTCAGAGATAAATGCCTCCTGTTTGTGGTTATTAAATCTGCTTCGTGTTGGACAGCTGAGGGTGGGTGGGAAGACTGGTCTGGGTAGAGCCAAGTGGGGGGCAATCTGGGACAGATCTCAACTCAATTTTTAGCAGTCTACAGGATCTTGGACTGGCCACTGCTTTCTGAGCCTCAGTTTCTCCTCTGTGATATGAAACTGTTGCAGGGTGTCTGAGGTTTAAACATTTTTTGTAAAGCAGCAGAATATTTTGATGACAGGAGATGCTATTATTAAACAACATGGAAAACAGATGAAAAGGAGTGGCTCTGGTTGGAATGAGGATGGTGTGGGACTCCCTCCCACCTGGCCTCATTCCTGCTCCCTGTGGAATCCTGGCACCTCCAGGGAACCCTGAGGCTCTGAAGAACATAGTCTGAAAACCTCCAGGCTAGGTGGATGCAACTCATCTTCTCAGTGACAGATGAGGAAGGGCAGGCCAAGGAAGTGGCAAAAGGAAAGGAGGGACTGACCTGGCCAGGCAGGTAACTCAGGTGTCCCCCAGGAAGTGGCCCATAAGCGTGAATTTCTTAATACCTGAGTATTTCTGCCTTTTGCTCAGAGCCCTCCCCTCCAGCCAAATCAATCACTAGAGATGAGACCTTGGTTGGCCTCTGTGCATAGAGGAGTGTGCTGACTCCTGGGCCAGGCAGATCTGGGTTTGAGTCCTAACTCAGACACTTTCTAGCTGTGTGACCTTGGACAAGGCTCTTTACTTCTCTGAACCTCAGTGTCTTCATCTGTAAAAAGGAGTTGATAAAACCAAATTAAGGATAACTTGCCGTGCATACCATATTTTCCTTTGATCCGATATAATCACATGCATTTTAATCCTTAGAAAGAGTAGTAACAGAATGCTAAGCTTTTGTTGGCCACTTGCTACGTATTAGTTCCCTGCTTAATTTTGATGCTGAAGTCTTGTCTTTGCAATCACCTAGCAAGAAAGGGGTCAGCATATCTACCTTCTAGGTGAGGCTGAGACAGGAGAAGCCAAGAAAAGCTGCAGGTTTTGAGCACAGGTCTGTTTGGCTTTGGAGAACATGTTTTTGCTTCTGTACCAAACATCTGAAGCCCTTTCAAACCCATCCTCTGCCATGGCTGGGAAGCACTGAATCACTTTTTTTTGTTCTTTGTGAAAAGCCGTCCAAATGCTCTGTCCTAAAAAAGATATTTGAGGGTCATAATATCTAGCTATCAGTATCTATTTCATATTGCTTTGAAATTCCTGCAGACACAGGAGGCTGATCCTGTCCTTGTCTTTGCAGGCTGTCACTTGTTCCCATGGCTGGTTAGTTAATAATCATTTAGCAACTGAACACCTTATCTGTAGCCGTTACTATGTTTTTGCTGGGAACGAGGAGGTCAATGAGACACAATCCCTGTCCTCAAGGAGCTCACAGTCTGATGGTCTAATGGAGAGACACACACATATTAGAAAATGACCTTGCACTGTGGGAATTATTATGACAGAGGGTCTCTGGGGCCACAGAAGAGCCTGGAAGGCTTTTTGTAGGAGGTGGAACCTCAACTTTATATGGAAGAATGAATGATTGGCTGGTCAAAACTTGCAGAGAAAAGGAGTTGGCAATGAGAACCTGGAAAAGCAGAGGGACAGTATGTACAAAGGACAGGGATGGCATGGGACATTTGGGAGACAAGCAACAGTTCAAATGACTGGAGAAGGAGCACAAGGAGAGGTTAAAGAGAGGCTGATAGGGAGCCACATGTCTGACCCCGGGGAGCCAGGCGACTGGAATGTGATCCAAAGGACAACTTCAGCCATCAAAGATCCCAAAACAGAATTATGGAAAGAGAGTCCAGAGAATTCTATGATGGAGCAGGGGCCCAGGGAGCAGGGGCCCAGGGAGAAAGCTAGGAAAGTGACCCCAGAGAGGTGATGGGACATGGACCTGGGTAGAGGCACAGGAGCTGGGGAAAGTGATGGTGCATTTAGTAGTCAGGGAGCTGGATCCCCAGGACAGGTGATAGTTGGCTGGGAAGTTGGGGGGGTAAGGGGTGCGCATTTCAGGGTATATCTAGTCTGTGGGACTGGGAGGGTATTAGTGCCTAGGCCAAGATGGGAATCCTGGAGGAGGAGCTCAGTGTGGCACGTGGTGGCTCTAAGGGACCAGGGGGAGTTCAGGTGGAGTTAGCTGGGAAGCTCTGGGACACATGGGCCTCAAGCTAAGGAATGCATTGGAACTGGAGACTGGGAATCATGAGCTTCCATATTAAGATGGCTGGGGGACATCCAGAAGAATATGTGGACAGAAAAGGAGAGAGACAAAGAAACCCAAATTTACCTGGCCAAATGAAGCCATAAAATATAGGTAAGAAGACCCTTTGGGAGACAGACCGAAGCCTTTTCCTGGAGATGGTCACGCACTCCCAAACCTACTACCTTGATGCCGAACAGCATTTAAAGGCTGCTCGCATCTGAGAGGGGGAGCATCGCGTTCCCACCATATTATTTGAGGGCTGTTACTAAATCCATATCGCATCCAATTTCTCCATTTTACAGAGGGTAAAAAAAATAAAGAAAATAACTGTTCATTTTGGTTACTATTTCTTTCTAACTATATTCCCTTAATGAGGCATTTGCCTGCAACACGGTCTGTTACGTATTCTGTGTTTTATAAAAGATCTCTTGGGGAAAATAACCCAGGAAACACAATTTTTCGGCACCATCTCCTTTTATTAAGAATAATGAAAAGGAAACAAGAATCATTCTCCCAGTCAAACACACTTCTGCTTCCCCTTATTGGTGTTTTTATGACAACTGCTCAGGTTGTAGTATAGACGTCCATGCAGCGGCTTCTACCCAGATGTGTTGTTTTATGGCCATTCTAATGACCCTGTTGCATGTCCATGAAGGCAGGGGGTGTGTGTCTATAAATATATTGGATGCCTAGATTTATATACCACCCATGTCTGGGTAAGTGTTTGGGATGGTCCAAGATCTTAAAATTACACACACACACACACACACACACACACACACACAATGGGCTCTTTGCCCAGAAAAACCAATCATGCTTCAAAATGGGCAGAAAGAACAAATAGGGAAATTAACTCAGGACAGAGAACGCAAAAGCAAAAGGCTGAGGAGTGGTGTTGTTCACTGGAAACTCTAGCTGGGGTTAGGGAGGTAGCTGTGGGTTCTCCACACCCTCTCTCTGCATGAGTTTGGCCACACTCATGGCTAGACGACTGCCCAGGTGCAGGAGGCTCCTTCCTGCCCATGGCTCCAGCCTAGACCTCCCACCGATGCTTCAGATGTGTGGCTCCAACTGCCAATTGGACATCTTCCCTTGGATGTTGCACAGGCACCTGGTATAAATGTCTGGTAATTCTCTCTGCCTCGTCTCCCCTGGTTCCTTAGATTGGTTAATGTTGAGCTCAGTAGGTGAGCTCTGCAAGTCATGCTGTGGTCCCAGGCGAGGACCACCTAGATTCCCTCAGCTTTCTCTTCCTCTTTATCCAAACTGGCAAATATTGACCGAGTCACTCCCAGGTGCCAAGGGCTCTTCGAGGCATAAATGACTGACCCGCTCCGTGCTTCAAGGAGCTCACCATTGTGCAAGGAGGCAGAATCACACAGTGTTTAAGAGTGTAGGATCCCAAGTCGGAAACATCCAAGGTCAGACTCTAGCTCTGCCACAGATTTGCTACCAGACCCTGGGCTCGTAAGCTTCAGTTTCTTCATTTATAAAATGGGAACATCAAGAGCCCCTTTCTCACTGTTGGGGGGGGGGGATGGTTGTCATCAAGCCTGAGCACAGAGGAGGAGCGTGACACATGTGAGTCCTTTCTAGCTCTGGCCAGGCTGAATGACACAGATGGCCTGTGGTCTCCTACTTCTGGTCTGCCCTTTTTCCCGAGTGGTTTTCTGTGGGGTACATGGCTGCCCAGAATGAAGATACATTTTCCAGGGTTTGTGGTTTGGTGTGGGTCCTGTGACTCCGTTGTGAACAGGGAGACTTCCAGAAAGCCCTCCTAAGATAGTATCACCTTCTTTACCTATTTTTTTTTTCAACCTGTTGCCTGAAATGTGGATGTGATAGCTCTCTCAGACCATGCATTATTAGGGTAGGTGTCCCAGGTTGGATGTCTTGGGACTAGAGGTGGAGGAGGAATTTAATGTGTGAGGACTTTATTAGGGAGTGCCATTGGCATCTACACCCCTGGCAGGGAGACGATGGAAGCAGGATTGGGCAGAGGGAGGTTCTGATGTGATGCAGGTGGGCCTCTACACCCCTCTATGCCTTGGCTTCCATCAGTCCATTCCATTGGATGTGGGCCACCTCATGGGGTGCATGGCTTTGGGGAAGTGGTCCTTGAAGGGAATGGCAGTTGGGGGTTGTGTGCTGACAGCCCTCCCAGGAGTTCGGCCACAGCCCTTCTTTGAGGGGGATCTGGGAGGGGCAGCTATGTCAGGAAATCACTGCTATAGACAACTCAATATAAAAAAGCTTATGTTTTGCTCATGCGACAGAGCATAACACAAGTATCCTCGGTCTGGTGCTGACTCAGGGACGCTGGCTCCTTCCATCTTGTGACTCTGCCTTTTTCTCGGCCCTCAGAATCCTCTTAGTTCAATGGAAGAAGAGAAAAGAGACAGCATGGTGGTTGTGGTGGGTTTCGAGAGCCAGGCCTGGTAGGGACACTTCTGTCCACAGATTCTAGTCATTGGCTGCACTTCTCTGCAAGGGAGGCTGGGAAATGTAGTTTAGCTGTGTGTTCAGGAAGAAAAAGGACTGAATTTGGTGAATGCCCAGTCAGCTCTTTGTCAAAGACAATGAGAAGGGGGCCACACTCTGGAAAGGCAGAGTGGTGGCCTGGAAGGAACCTGGGTCTGGGAGTTGGGACACTGACATACCCACCATAGGAAATCTTATGTCCGGGCTTTCTTTATATGGGAGACACATAAACAGAGAGAAAGAAATGCAATAATACGGGTTGTGGGGGCTGAGATTGAGGAAGCCCAAAGGAGGGGCAGCTGCTTGGGGGCTGGTGATGCTTGATTGAGATCTGAAGGCAGAACAGGAGTTGACCAGTTGCCAGAGCTGATGGCAGGAAGTTGTGGTTCAAGTCACTGACCCAAAGCCAGGGCACAGATGACATTTTGCATGAGTCTTAAAGACTAAAAAACAAATGCTTTCTTGATGTCCATTTTGCTCAGAACCTTGCACAGAACACACATGAATGAATAAACAAGTTAGTGTGTGAAATTTTCTCTATCAACAACCACTCAGTTTGACGATCCGTCCTTCCCTGTGGCCCCCGGCATCTTCCCTTATGTACCCACATTCCAGCATATATGATGCCGCACTCTAATTACTGCTTGATATATCCGACTCTCCACTTGACTTTAAGGTCAAGGACTTTGTCTCATTCATCCTCATGCCCCTGCCATCTCGCTTAGCCTGGCACTGGCGTTCTAAACAAATGTTTGCCAAATGAATGAACAAACACATTAGTCCATTTTGTCATAAAGGGCTAGAAAAGTCATTCTGTGGTTGCACTGAAATCTATTTCCTTCCGCCTTCTGTGAACCCAGCTCGGTTCCTCAGACATTTGCTGGCTGTCTGCAGTAGTCCATGCTCTGTGTTAAAGCAGAGGGTAGGCAGTGAAGACAAAGAACCTCCCCTGCCCTTGGAAGCATCCCTGACCAGCTAGCCGTCTCCTTTCAGAACAGGACGAATCTTATTCTGTAGGTGTCTACTAGGAGTAGTCCCTGAACTGGTGTGGCCCTGAGATGGGATGATGTGCCAGGCACAGTCTAGCCCAGGCAGAGGGAAATGTGTTATCCCCCAGGTGCTGCTGGGCAGTGCTACTCCTAAGCTTTGGAAGTAGAAGTTTCAGATCTGCCTGACCCAGGCTACTGCTCCTCATCATTCATTGCATTTCATAAAGCAAGCCTGGGCCAGGTCCTGGGAGAGTTTCAGGGCTTCAGGGAGATGAGGTGCTGCACAGGCCCCACCCACTGTGGCTCACTCTTCTCATGCATAATGGCTTTCTACTATAAGCACCTGCAAAGCTCTCCCTGTGAGCTTTGTCTGGCCACTGGGGCAGGTGTACCCATGCACAGCATGGGCGGGCAATGCCAGGGAGTCACCCAGTGCAAGGGGGACGTGGTGTATAACTACTGAGCTATGTCCCTGTCATGGGGGCGTGTCCTACACCATCTCCAAGGTCCCCAGGGGGACTGAGCTGGTTGCCCACTGTGGAGACCCATTCATCATTGTTCTTTCCTTCCTTCCTTCTTTCTTTCCTTCTTTTTTAAAAGATTTTATTTATTTATTTGACACAAAGAGAGAGATCACAAGCAGGCAGGGAGGCAGGCAGAGGGGTGGGGGAGGCAGGCTCCCCGATGAAGGCCTCGATCCCAGGACCCCGGGATCATGACCAGAGCCAAAGACAGAGGCTTAACCCACTGAGACACCCAGGTGCCCATCGTTGTTCTTTCTTGTCTCTCTTTCCCTGTATCGTTTCCCCAGCCCCCAAGGGGACTTCCTGGGTTGCCTCCTAAATCAGCCCCTTGTACAGAAATCCTCCTCTCGAGGTTTTCTTCTGGGTGAACCCAGCCAACCTAATACAACCTTACTAAACTGTTCCCTAACCAGAAAGTGTGGTGCTTACTTACATGACCATAGTAGGGGAAGTAGGAGCCGAGACAGCACACAGCTTGAGAACAGCTTTGGTCCAGGGAGGGTTTTTTGTAGGAAATGACTTCAAGTTGAATCCACAGATTTGCTTGGATTGGTTCCTGCAGCCTTGCTGTGGAAGTGAACAGCGCCCCCTTACAGCCATGCAGCGCTTCTATAGGGGGGTCCTTCTGAACCTCTTTGGAAGGAACAAGGGGTTTGGGAACCTATACTTTGGGTGGCGGACTTGATTGCAGACACCGATCACGAAGGTGATTTACAACCCCCACCTCGTCTCCTCTTCAGTTCGGTCCTTGGAGGCCGGTGTCACAGCTCGCATTTCAGAGATGAGGACACAGAGACTCCGAAGGGGCCTTCTTGCCCAGGGGGCCCACAGCCAGGCAGGGCCGAGCCAGAACTGGTGCCCGTGGACCTCACAGCTCAACTGACAGCTGGCCTCCGTCACCAGCTCCCGGGCTGCTCTTCGAGCTGTGCTCTGGAGGTGACCTCGGGGTGCAGGTGCTCTCATTCCGGTCTTACTGAGGAGGGCACACTGCAGCCCAGAGAGCCAGAGGGGCGGTGTGCAAAGAGCTCGTGGTAGAGCTGGGGCTTGTTTCTGCGTCCTCCACCCTCCCCTCTCCAGCAGGCGGCCGGTGAAGCGTCTGGGATGAGGACCGCTGTGCGGGGCGCCCACCAAGCACAGCCGTCCACTCCAGGGCAAACCTGAGGCCGTGGCGTAGATCTGTGACTAAGGGCGCAGCCCTGCCCTTGAACTGTGGGTACTCAAATCTGGGCTCCAACCATCAGAGCAACGTGACTGGGGCAAGGCCCCTGTCTTCTTCATGCTTCTGTCTCCTCATCCGTGAAATGGGGATAATAATAGTAACTACCCAATTGGGTGGCTGCCAGGATTAAATAAGACAATGCAAGGAACGTGCCTGTAGAGTGCCCGCAAACATACAGAGTCTGCGGAGCTCCACAGAGCTCCACCTCGCTTTGGTTGTTCAGTAGAGACAGCTGCTCAGCTGAACTATTTTACAACGTGATTCCGTTTCACCCTCTTGAGTCAGAGAGGTTGGCCTTACTAGCTCTTGCTTTGCAGAGGAGAAGACCGGGGCTCAGGGAGGTCGAGTAACTTGCTCCGCATCTCACAGTATGTGGCAGAGCCAAGCTAACTGACTCTTAAGCTGGAGTTCCTGACCATGGCACCCCAAGGCATCCCCTGGGTCCAGCACGGTCTGCAGCTGCCCCGCAGAGCTTAATTCAGTGAATCCCAGGCTTGTCCTTCACCCTGTGCGTCAGCGCCAGCCCCTGGCATTCGAGGTGTCTGAGGGCAGCGAGGCGATCTTTCTGAGCAGCATCTGTGGCTCTGGTAGCAGATCGCTTCTTTTGGCTGCCAACTCGGGCCGCTGGCAGGACTGGCCAGAGCCGGCACCGCGCCGTCTCCATCCTAGGTCCCAGACCGCACAATCTGCTCACATGTCATGGTCACCCACCTGCGGGGACCCCACAGGCCCTCCCAAGAGTGCCCATCAGGGAACTCACTGCACTCACCGTGCCCCAGCCCAGCTTCCCATCTCACTGGCGCTTAGCAACGCACCCATCTTTAAACTCGGGCCCTGCTGTAATATTAAGGCAGTAATTTATACACTTGGCTTCTGAGCTCCTGGCTGTTTCGAAGGCATTGATCACCCCGGAGCACTCATACATGATTCAGGCTTACTCCTCCAACTCCTCTGCCAGCTATTGATTCCAATGACATTATTTATCAATTACGAAAGGTTTATTCCTCACTCGCTCCTGCACAAAAGAATCCGTGCATTTATTTTACAGCATGATTTATTGACACGTCACCATGCATTACATGGAAAATTGAATTTTTGGAGGCTGGAGAACCTTAGGAAATTTCACAGGTTCAATTAGACAGGAGAACATCAAAGAGTTTAATGATACAATTTTTCATCCATTTGCTGCAGCCTTGGGATGGGAGGGACCCCGGGCCAGGTCAGCTAGAGCCCCAGATGGCCCAGGTGCATACTTCCAGATGAAGATCTCCAGGCTGGAACCCACCTTGGAGACTTGGCTCAAGGCTTCTATTTGTGAGTCCTGAGGTCAGAAAGTTTCGTTAAGCTGGTGAACCTTTTGTTCCCAGAGCAATAGCCTTTCTTTGGGCTGTTGGGGAGGCTTGGGCAGATCTTTCCTTGGCCTGAGGTAGAAGGCAGAAAGGCCACCTGTGGTCTTCCGCCTGTGGTGGATCAGTGCAAGAGAGAAATGGTGACATACTATTTAGGGCACATTGTAGCATCCTTCCCACCCACTCACCCTGGGAGGTTGCAAGTTCCAGGAGAAGCCTCCCATATCCCCCAGGGTGGATCAGTCTCCTTCTCTAGGTTCTCAGAGCACTTTTCAGTTTGTAGATATATATCATTGGGGTGATTTGACTAATACCACCTTTCCCTTACATGGGGACTCCCCAAGGGCAGCGGGCAGGGCGGGTTGCCTTGGCTTGGCACTACGACCATTGCAATCCACAGCTGAGAACCAGGAATGCCTTCTCTGTCAGGATCTAGGTTCGAATTTGCCAAAGAGGGGAACTTGCAGAAGCTAAGAGGGCAAGCCATTGTTCTCATGGCTGGCAGATGTGGCTGCTTCCTGTACCTGTGCTCGAGTTCCCACTTTGAGGACCGAATATAGTGGATTCTTTGATTTCCTGGTGAACTCTCACTTTTCCACCTGTTCTAGCATTTGGGTCTAAAATGCTAGGGACTAGGGTGCTTGGGTGGCTCAGTTGTTAAGTGTCTACCTTGGCTCAGGTTCTAGGATGGAATCCCGCATCAGGCTCTCTGCTCAGCGGGAAGCCTGCTTCTCCCTCTCTCTCTGCTTGTGTTCCTTCTCTTGCTGTGTCTCTCTCTGTCAAATAAATAAATAAAATCTTAAAAAAATAAATAAAATGATAATGGCTGCTTCTCTGATCCTCTGGCTTCTATCTTCTATCCTCCCCATTCCTAGCTCTTCTCGCATGGGTGTAAACCCTAAATCCCATACTAAATCTTTTATTCTTATCCTAGTAATGGATCTGCCATTTTTCTGATGGGATCCCAGATTGACACAGTAGTAATGTCTGTTTTGTGTTCCTTGCATTCTTCAAGACCAAGAGTATAGTAGATGTGGTATGTAGTTAAATATATTGCATTGAATTGATGAATGAAGATCCTCCCTCTCCTTGAACTAGCTAGCTCCTACTTGGCCTTTAAAGCTCATCTCCTCCAATAACCCTTTCTTGATTCCAGCTGAGGGTCAAAGACACCTCTTCTGGGCTTCCACTGTTAGACCATATATATTGGAGCTCAGTTATAATCATCCGTTTACTTCCTATCTGCTACCGTAGATGACGAGCTCTTTAAGGCTAAGGATGAAATTTAACAGTCCCTGTTTCTTCACTTCTACATACCTGGCCCACAAAGAGTCTCCTACAGAGGTTTAAGGATGGACTTCATCATTGATTGGTCTGAGCATCACTGTTGTGTATAAGACAAGCACATACTGGTTAGTAGGATCCTTTCACACCTGTACTATTAGTTGACTCTCATAACAAATCCATAGGGCACCTGTCGGCTTCCCTGGGCAGATCATCATACAGCATGGAGAGTGCTGCCTGTCTGAAGAGCAAAGCACCAGGGGCTGGGAGTCCGTGATCCTTTCCTTGTTGAGAGTGCTCTCCACAAACCAAAGCCAGACGGACTTAGGAGCAAGCATTAGAAAAGTCAAAAGAGTAACAGTAATAAATTATATATTTGGGACTAATATAATGATAATTAGACAAATTGAATATTAAATACTCCAATGGAATCTACAATTATAAGCTAAAGCAGCATTAAACTCAGTGTCTAAGATGTTTGAAAGTGACAGATCATTTGGATCACTAAAGCCTCCATTTATTTAATCAACTTTCTATTTCCTAAAATGGGCTAGAGATGAATTTATATCCCTTTGTAACTGTGATAAAGACACACGTCACTTGCTACAGATACACTTTAAGAAACAGATTGAATCCCATACGGCTAGCCTTGAAGCAAATTTCTCTAAAGTGAATTAGATTTTCCCATTGATTTACATGATTAAATTAAAGATGTGTTCTCATGGGAAAAGTTGACCAATAAATGGAATTAAATTTTTTTTTTCACACAAGAATGGGGTAGGGGGAGCAGTGGTAGGCTATTATGGGTGCTGTGGTCCATTGCCAGCATCATGCTTGCCGGGAGCTATTGTCCTTATGTGGTCATTTATTTCTTTTGTGGTGCAGTTCCTTAGGGTGTAGAAAGCATTTCTTGTCTAAACTTTATAAACTGGGGGGAGTCAGCCAGAAATGGTGGCCAACATTTATTGAATCTTTATTCTGGGATGGCTACTGAATGAGCCACTTTTTAATTCTTACAACCACCTTTGGAAAGGAACTATTATTATCCTTATTTTAAAGACAGGAACGTGGAGGTTCTGAGGCTTAAAGCCACTTGCCCAGGGTCCTAGAGCTGAGCCTGTCTGACTTCAGAGCCTAAGCTTTACTGGCTTCATCGGGATAGGATGCAAAGGTCAAAATAATCCAAAGCCATTGATAAAGAAAACGTCGACTTTCCATTTCTCTTTTGGATGGGATCATGTTCTTATACTTAAATATAGGAATGTCAATTGCCCATAAATGCTCTTAAAATAAAACAAAGATGTTACTTGGGTGGTACCTGGGCCCACGGGCCCTCTGTGTTTCCACCTCTGAGTTGCTGATAAGCGTTGAGGTCTTTCTGACCCTCCAAGTGTTGCTGGTCTCCTGTTTCCGGGGTACAAAGGGGATATGGCAGATGGGCCCAGAGGAGCAAGTAAGAGTCCCAGATTTTCATCAAGGCTCTGCCTCTCACTAGCTGTGTGGTCTTGGGTTAAGCCCCTTTCCCTCTGCGGGCCTCGGTGTTCCATCTGTAAAATGAATGGATTGCCCAGGAGAAGTTCTTGAAGACCACCTCCACCAGCGCCCCCCCCAGACCAGATAGATTCATTTTATTTCTTTGATTTCTCTCTGACAGCTCTCAGTGTTCACACAAAACCAAGAATTGACCGTATGCACGGAGAAAAATTGATTGGCCATTTTGTGTATTTAATGGCTGGCATTTAAACTGAGAGATATTTCAGGTTAAAGAATGCTGTTTGCAAACATAAAAAAATACCATAAAAATCAAGTGGATGCAGACCGTACACACAGCAGCATCATATCAAGTATCCAAATAGAAGTCGAGTTGCATCATTATAAACCTCTGATTGAGAACAAACCTGCAGCAGTCTTGAAGGCAATTTTCATATAAAAATTGATTTTCTTCATGTTTTTCCCATTCAAATTAGGATGATGTTTTTTTTTTTTTTCAGTGAAATAAGTTCTTTTAGGAACACATGTTTTGATGTTTAAAGTCAGATTGAAATTTCTGAATCTAATACAACCATGGCAAATGTGAGTTAGTCTGTAAGACTCCAGAGATGGGGCAGAGCCTTAGGTCTCACATTGTAAAAATTAGTTTATAAAATTAGTCTCAATCAATATTCACCATGATCATGTCAGGTAGGTAAGACAAGCCCATTCTACAGATGAGGAAATGGGCTCTCGGAGGAGAAGTGACTTCTCCAAGAAGAAATAGCAAACCTGAGACTTTATTCAAATACGTCTGACTCCAAATTTAGTATTCTTTCAAATGAAATGGTAGTTCATTAACAAGGTTTTACTGAATGCCCAATATATCTCGGGTATTGTTCTAGGATCTAGGTGAGAGGCTTGCTGCTCTCAGTCAATTCACACTGAAGTACTTTGAATAAATAGCTCCATCCTTGCCATCTGATCCCAAACATGCCCCACTACCTTCAAATTTCTCAAAAACTCTTTGGGAAACAGAATACATGTGTTGTTCTCTGTCTTAGTCCTATCCCTATCCTATCCTATCCTTCCCTTCCCTTCCTCCTCTTCTCTTTTCTTTTCCTAGATTTTATTTATTTATTTGAGAGACTGAGAGTAGAGAAAGAGCATGAGGGGTCAGGGAAGGAGTAGAGGGAGAGGTAGAAGCAGACTTCCTGCCGAGCAGCGAGCTCGAAGTGGGGCTCCATCTCACAACCCTGAGATTATGGCCAGAGCTGAAATCAAGAGTTGGGTGCTCCACTGACTGAGCCACCCAGGTGCCCCTTGGATGGTGAATTTGACTGAGTCACTTAACTTCTTTAAGCTTCTATTTTTTTTTTTTTAATCTCAGAGTCAGTGTGGTATGCTCTTAGGATTAGAAATGAGTCTGATATGTGTGCATGAGGACAGCTTAGAGGTTATTTCATGCCAGACTTGTAAACCCCTTTGGGAATTGGCCTTCCCCTTGGATAGTGGACAGCCATGGCTACAGTCTGCCATGGATACGGCAGGATCACTCTGAGCAGTGTGGAGGGTGAGCTAGGGAAGTAAAGGGAGTGAGACCCAGGCAAGGGCTAAAGGTTGCTGTCACAGTAATTCAAGGCAACAGTGAGGATTCCAGACCAAGCATTCATGGTTGATCTGGAGAGGAGAGGGAAGACTCAAGAATATTCCCAAGTTCAACTCAGTGGGACCCACTGGTGCATTCAATGGGAGGAGAAGGAGAATCTGGGGTGAGTGCCAGCTATCGGGGGTCTGAAAAGGCTCAATAGGCTCAATAAATAGCACCTTTCCTCCTGCCCAAGTTCTAAACCAATTGAGAAATAAAGCAAGATATAAACAATATAGAAACAAAAATGCTGCTTTTATTACTGATGTTGGGGAATGTGGCTGGTGGCTCAGGCAAGTGTGATTCTTAATAATGAAACTTAGAGTCAGGAAGCATTCTCCACCTCGAAGCAATTTATGGGGTGCCTTGTTCTTGGAGGTGGTTTGCTTCCAAGAGAAAGGAGACAGAAAAGGCTGGGTACCTCAGGGGTGCGGTGAACAGTGGGTGGAGAGCGGTTAGGGCTTCCCCCTCATGATAGCAAGCATCACAAGTAGGGAAAGCTTGGGTTTCTGATTTGTGCTGTTTAATTAGGGGTCAAACACAGGATGGGGCGACTTAGGGAGATTTTGGGTTTGTGAGGCCTTTGTGTGTCACCTACTAGAGAAGGCCAATGGTGACTGGATGTGTAGTCTAAAATTTAGGAGAGAATGATGGGAGGCAGTAACGGGTGGACTCCTGATAAAAATAAGGGTAGCTGGGGTAAGAAATGACGCTGTTGAAGGAGAAAAGGAGGAGGCAGAGGGCAAAATGAGAGGGAGCAAGAATGAGAAGAGGAAAAGCAGCCTGTGAAGAAGACCGAGAAAAGTCAGACCAGAGATAAAGGGAATGCAGGAGGCATGAGAACAACCAAGGCAAGGGAAGAGAAAGTTTGAAGAAGGAGCAAGAGTCGATCAGAAGCCTTACTCCTGATGGAAATATGAAATCTGTTTCCACCATTTCCCAGTTATGAGATCTTGAGTTTGGTGCTTAATAAATGGCAGCCATGATTATGATGAAGGT
The DNA here is from genome assembly GCA_003697995.1 of Taxidea taxus jeffersonii. Lineage (NCBI taxonomy): Eukaryota > Metazoa > Chordata > Mammalia > Carnivora > Mustelidae > Taxidea > Taxidea taxus. Next base: position 27,342 of record RCUC01152531.1, read on the forward strand.
GGTGACGGGGACAGTGAAGATGGAGATGGATATGAGCAGTTGCAAGCAGTTGCAAGCAGTTGTTATAAGAAACAGGAAGACCAAAGTGGACAAGGTCTCCAAAAGTAGAAAAGATTAATTTACTCCTGCACAAACTATTTTTGAGGACAACGCTAACACTCATGAAACAATTGGATTTCTTTCCCACGACTTCATCTTATACTTCCCTAAAACACTTGTTCCGATAAGAAGGTTAAAAAAAAAAAATCCCCAAACTAATATCACAGACATGGAGGCGGATGTATATTCAAGGGAGTTATTAAAACCACCTTGATTTTAATAAATTTACCACCAGGTAGCAATCTCTCAATGTCACTTTTTTCCAATTTGCATGTGTAACTGGCATCTTGTTAAAACATCATTAAGAAATCGAAAACCAGGAAGACATAAACAGACACAGAGATGAAGCTGAGGGGGTTAGGGGAAGAGGCTGTGGGTAGAAGAAGAGTAGGCTCTTTATGTTAAAAAAAAAAAAGGCCAAAAACCCCCAAAAGCCCAATTTGCTTATACAAGCCCAACCTGATTAACAAGTGAGGGGAATCAGAGTCACACAGATACTGTTTACAAATTGGCAATTATAAGACTTGTGTGAAAGCTTCATTTTCGTGGAATGATTAGAAATTGCAATAAAAGCGACTGTCATTGTTCCTCAGCTAGACTACTGTCTACATGTGTGGGAGAGCTTTTTCTTCAAAGGATCAGCACAAGAGGGCAAGCCCCATGACTAGTCTTAGATTTTGGTTCCTTTTCTGTAGCCAGATGAACTTTTCATTTTTATTTTTACATTTGGTGTGTGTGTAATTTTTTTTTTTACTACTATAAAGGTGACATACAGACACTGTTGGTTAAAAAAAAATTATAGGGGCACCTGTGTGGCTCAGCGGGTTAATGCCTCTGCCTTTGGCTCAGGTCATGATCTCAGGGTCCTGAGATCGAGCTCCGCATTGGGCTCTCTGATCAGCAGGAAGCTTGCTTCCTCCTCTCTCTCTCTGCCTGCCTCTCTACCTACTTGTGATCTCTCCCTGTCAAATAAATAAATAAGATCTTTAAGAAAAAAAAATTTATAAAAATATATCAGGCCCCACTAATCTACATAGGTGATGTAGTTTAATGAAAGGAATTCAAACTTTGGAGCGGCGCAAGTGTGGGTCTGACTCCCGGTTCTGCTGCTTAACTGCTCTGTGACAATGGAGTTGGCTTTCTCACCTGTGAAATGGGAATATGGCTTTGGGAGAATAAAATGAGGCAGTGTTAGTAATGTGTGGGCGTGTGGCATCGAGGACATAGAGTAGTGCTCAATTTATGGTAGTTAGTAGTCCACACTATGCCTTTCCTTTTTTTCCTTCTAAGAATCACTCCTTGAGATTCTTTACTGGCTTTATGAACTCTGATGAACACTGTCAAATAAGGTTTTTCATAGTTTTTTTTTTTAAGATTTTTATTCATTTATTTATTTATTAGAGAGAGAGAGAGTGAGCGAGCTCAGGCAGACAGAGTGGCAGGCAGAGAGAGAGAGAGAGAATCAGGCTCCCTGCCGAGCAAGGAGCCCGATGTGGGACTCGATCCCTGGACACTGGGATCATGACCTGAGCCGAAGGCAGCCGATTAACCAACTGAGCCACCCAGGCGTCCCAGGTTTTTCATAGTTTGGTCCCAACATTCCTGTTTGGTATTTTATTGGTCTTGAAGGCTAACTCTACTGAAATGAGCCCAGCATTTCAATGGCGTAGCACTGAATTAAAGATAATTTCTTGCTCACAAGACAGTTCCAGATGGGACTGGGAAGGGGTCGCTCTGTTCCACACAGTCATTCAGGATCCTGATTCCTTCCATTCTGTGGTTCTACTCTTCCTGAGGCCCGTAGGGTCTCTTCATTCACCCAGGGAAATGCTTAATGCTCACATTATCTGTTCACACCCACTCCTTACTACCTGGCCAGATGCAGCTGCGCACATCACTTTGCTTCTTTCTGCTGGAGAGAAGGAGTCCCATGGCCCCATCAAAGTGCAAGGGAAGCTGGGAGATGTAGTCCATCAGTGAGCACTGTGAAAATGAGACCATGAAGATGGGTCAGCTCTCACAATCTCTGTTGCACGTATTAGCTGCAACATGCAGTCTTCAGTCAAACAATCTAACTGACTTGCCTTGACTCATGTCTATACCCTTATTGACAAGAGTTTCCATGTACAAGGGATAACATTCTCCAGACTCAGCCATGTGACTCAAGTGAGAGAGAAAAATCCCCCAGAAGAAGGGGGAACACTGTGCTGAGCAGCCCCATGCAGTTGCTGAGTCCTGCTGCTGAGAAGCCCAGCGCCCAACTGGGGGACCTGCAGGATGGCCATGTGATGGGTAAAGCCAGGATCCTTGCTCGCAGCATGCCCACACTGGCCAAACCACGAGGGAATGATTCTGGCTTGTGTATACTCAAGGCTTAGGTGATCGGTATTGCTTGAGAAGAGCAAATTGAATTCAAAGGAGAAAGAAAAGGGGGTACAGAGGGAGCAGCCACAGTGTGGTGGACGAAGGATTATTTGCATGGGCAGGAGGCCATCCCTGTGTGGTTGTGGGTATGCCGACCAGCTGGAAAACTCGAGTCTCCTTCACTGTAGGGACCAAAGGCACCTACGTATTTGCATTTCTGCAAGGGATAAGAGAAATAAGAAGAGTGAAAAGTTTAAAAGGAATATATCTTGCCATTGTCAGAGTTCAACAAAGACTTTGTGGAAGTAGAGCTTCCAGTGGTAAGGTGGATCGAGGGTACAGCGTGGGTCTGCAGAGAGCGGGAGGGGGAGGGCACCCCAGCCAGGAGAGGTGGGGGTCGTGGTGCGTACCTGGGACTCGCTGTGGCCTCACCGCGCTGCGACAGTGGAAAGATCATGTAAGTAGCAGAGCTTCCTTTTATGGGCCTCAGCCCATGATGTGGCAACTTCCCACCTCCTTGGGCTCCCCAAGTGCCTCTCAAAATAAGAGTTTAGAATCCAGACCGGAAGATTCTGCCTGTGTGTCTTGATTCTCCATCTTTTCATGGATGGCAGGCAGGGCCAGTTTCTGAGAAGATTTATAAGCAGGGGGCAGAGCTGCTGCCTGCCTGGAGATCTAGTATAAATTTGACTTAATGGGCCTTTCTCTCTTTCTCTCTCTCTCTCTCTGTCTGTCTACACACACACACACACACACACTGATGACAACAACAAGGCAAATGCACAGACCTCTGGGCCGCTGTGTCCTACATGTCCAGTGAGGTTCATATACAAAGTTCATAAATCTTCTGGTGCAAGGGCAGCATCTCTTGCACATGGCCTCTGGAAGTGTGAAAGGTAATGGGTCCAGTGGCTTTGCTGTGTGTATCCCGCTGACAGGAGGGGAGTGTGTGTGGGGGGGGTGCTGTCTTGGTACCTGGTCCCAGAGCTTCCCAGATGTGCATTGCCTTCCTCACTGCAGCCCAGGAAGGACATGAAACAGCCCCACTCACCTAGGAAGATGGTGAGGCTCAGAGCACGAAGATGGCTTGTTTTAAATCATATAAATGGGTTTGCAGATTTTTGTAAAGTGCCTTCTGCATGCCAGGCATGCATTATATACATCAGTTCTAACCCTCAAGAAACTGCTACAAGGTAGGAGTTTTCCTTCCCATTCTACTGATGAGGAAACAGGCTCAAAGCAGAAGGGTCAAAGTCACACAGTGAGTCAAGACAACTGGATTTGGGATCAATCTCTCCATTATAACCAACAAACCTGGAGGCAGCAGCTACTTTGTTTATGAATAAGACCAGCAGTGAACATTTGTGGCACCCTTGCTCTGAGTTAGGCATTGTACAGAGTGCCTTCACACATGGGATTTCATTAATTCTTACAACCATTCCAGGAGGAAGGAGCCACTACTACTATGCCCTTTTCACAGATGTGGAAACTGAGACCTGGTAACCTGAGTTAAGGCCCAAGGTTCTGCACAGGAAACCCAGCAGAGGGTGTGTGTGATGTGTGGGTTCTGGACCCAGGCTTTTGGCTCTGGCTTCCTCTCCTATAGCCTCTGCATTAAGCTGCCTTATTAATGACAAACTTCAAGATTGTGTGATTTTATATGTACTTTGCACCACACCTACCTGTTCTGTGGCTTGGGGGAGGAAGACAAGGGTCTATGATTTCGTGAGCATCTCCTCTTCTCAGTCCTCTATAAAGTCACCTCAGCTAGTAGTCACAATAACCACACCAAGTGGGGAGTCCTGCTCTGCTCCTTCCACATATGGACTCAGAGAAGCCGAGTGATCGGGCAAAGGGCAGGGTTTGAATGCAGATATGTCTGCATTGCAGCTGCTCTCTCCAGCATGCATTGCTGCCCCATATTTCTCGACCATGTCCCTGAGATTCCAGGCTTCTTGGTTACAGACACTAAATACCTCTTTTTTCCATTATATTCACCTAGGCAAATAAGCTGGTGACAGATTTTTAAAAAAATTCCTGGCATTTATTGAGCACATACTGTGTGTCAGATACCTGCTCAAGTATTCTATGTTTTCATCTGCCAACAATACTTTGAGGCAGGTATTGTTTTTTCCTGAGCTCAGAGAGGGTGGGTGTCTTGCTTGGGGTCACCCAGTTAGGGAGGGGCAGCGCTGTCATCAGAACCTGGCCTCTTGCCACTCTCCTGACCTGTTTCCATCATGTCACTGCCCTTGGGGTGGGGAGGCTTAGAAAAAGAAGATGGGTTTTATGGTAAAGGCATGCTAACCACCCTATGTGTTAGGAAAAGAAAACCACAGGTGACTCCAAATACTTTAGTTTCTTTTATTTTCCCCCCTTTTTAATGTATTTAGAATAAGAGGTAAGTATGAATGATACCAACAGGGCCTGCTAAAAGCCTGCAAAAATGACAGGGGAAGATTACACAGCTGGAAAAATAAACTGTTTGACCTTTTCTCATGGCATTAAAAAAAGCAAAACCCCAAACAACAAAAAACCCCCAAAGTGAGAAGTGAGAGCATCTGTGGAAGAAGTCACAGGAATCTGGGATTTAAATCCAGATAAAGAAGACTGCCCAGCAGTCAGAGTGGTCCAACCATAATCGAGGCTCCTGGGAAGGTAGCTAGATCCCAGTTCCTGACGGTATGCAAGGGCTGCTGTCCAGGTGCTGAAGAAGCCAGAGAGAAGTGGCCCAAACATATAAGGTTTGCCTGGATCACACCCATGAAATTGATCTCTGCTTCATCTGATTGTTCAGACTGGAGGCTTACCATGACCACTTCCACTTACCGGACACATCTCATGTGTCAGGTACTGTGCTGAATGCTTTTCTCATTCAACTCAAGGATTAGCTGCACCTATTCTGCTCCCTAAGAACTGGATAAGATCAGATCAACCTGAATCCTCATTTCATGATTTATAGTAAGTCCAAAGCTCCAGGATGGTTTCTCTGTATGTATGTGTGTGTGTGTGTGTCGGGGGGAGTTCAGATTCTCAAGGGCATCTCTATTGAATTCCTGTTCACACTCGGTTCCCTTTTGGATGGTTTTTCTCTTTTGTACAGATCCCTGTTCAAGATAAGAGAACTCAGAGGCATCACTTGATTTCCACAAAAACTCACTTTCGGGCATGGAGTGGACTCTATAGAAGGTTTGTGGCCACAGAGGTGACGTGTGTTGTACAAATTCCATGAGACCGTGGCTGGTCCTGTTCACGAAAGCTTTGGATGCTCCTCCCTTCTGCATTTCCCCCTGGTCACTGGACCCTGAGCATTGTCTGCTCTTCTCACCAGCTCCCTGGCTCCTTTCTTCCCTTCTCTTTCCCCACTTCCCTGTTCTACAACCAGCCAATCTGCCACCCAGCCCACACACACTAACCAGTCACCAGCCAGCCAACCTACCAAATGCCAATCATTTTTTTTTTTTTAGAAAGAACCATCATGTGGTGTGCCAGGTCAAATGCCAAAATAGAGAAATAGGAAGGAACAAAGGAAGGAATGAGGGAACAAACAAATGAAGGAAGAAAGAGATGACAAGCAGACTCTCCTTTACCATGTAGAGCTTGGTCCTGCCTCCAGATCTGCTTTCTGGTCTCATCATACTCATATAGTTCATTAGGGTATTTAAAAAGACTCACCTTCATCTTTACTGAAACTCTTGCCTCCGTCTCAGTCTGGCGTTGTCAGCCACGTCGGTTTCAAAATGTGCCTGGTCTCCCTTATTCCTTACAGTGACCTTACATGGAGGTTTACCTCTCTTCCCTACAGGAAAACTCTAGCTAGAAGAAGGGAAGTCCCTTGTCCAAGTTTGTATGGCTGGTGAGGGGCAGTACCAGCAGTGGGATTGGGGCCACTAGACCTATACTCATGGATCAGAAAGACCAGAGCTCTCTGGGCTCCCTGAAATCTGATGCTAACTTTTCAGATGGCATTTTAAAATTCCACCATGCAAACATTGTTTCCTTTCCTTGGAGCACCCTTGGAAGTAGGTGTGTTTCATCCCCATTTCATGGTCCCACAAAACTGAGACCCAGAGGGGTGGCTTTCCCAGGGTCCTAACCCCCGAGGTGGTATACCTCGGGATTTGAATCCCTGGTTCTAAAATCCTGCTGTTCCTCTCCATGTGCTGTGCATGCCTCCTGGATACGAGATTAATGAGACGGAGAAACAGAGGAGCTGACATCAGGTGGGGCAGTCAGCCGTGGAAATGGCTATTCACAATGATAAATTCTATTAACAGGAATTGTTGGCATGCAAGTGTCACAGAGGAGGCATGGCCAGCTCTGGGGTCCACGGGAAGGCTCACTGAGGAAGTGAGCCTGGAGTGAGGCTCAGAAGAGTGGCTAGGAGTTCACCACATGGACATCTGTAAGGAGGGGAAACCATTCCAGGCAGAGTGCATCACCTAGAGAAGGACACAGCCTCAAGAAATAGCCATGCTCCTGTGGGAAGGGCTGGCTGACCTGCAGGAGAGGGAGGCTAAGGAGGTCAGTAAGGATAGCTCCTGAAGGCCTTGAATGCCAGAACGAGGGCTCAAACTTGATTCTGAATGTGATAGGTCGCTATGGGAGGTCTCTAAGCAGGGGAATGACCTGTTTGCTTTGAGCAGGGTGTCTAGGGTGTCTTGTGCGTGCGCACACACGCGCGCGCGCACACACACACACACACACACACACACTCAGTGCCTTGCCTTTCTCTGTTACCATTCATCTTCTTTTCGGGAACGCATACTGGAGGTTTTAATGAACTCATTACTCATTCCACTGTCAGGTGAGTTCAATTGTGGTGGGAGGTTGGGCGGAGGGCTCATCCTGCTGGGGCCGTGCTGCTCTGATCTGATCAGCAGTCGCTCAGGCTCTGTTCCTGGCAGCAGCTCACCCAACCTGTTCTGTGGTGGCCCCTTCCTCCGCCTCCTCCCAATCCCACGCTTTGCTGCCTCCTCAACTTGCCAACATCCACTTCAATGGGCGTGATTGGAATCTTGTCTTCCTGGAACTTGCTGCCATCTGTCTCTCCCTATGCCGGTGTCTCGTTCCTATCCTCTGCATCTCTATCTCACCGCTGGGCATGGGAGCTCCTGCCTGTGCCCTCGATGGCCAGTCTGCCTGTCTGTTTCTCCTCATGGCACTCCTAGCCCCCAGCCTAGGCTTGCCCATCCACCTCTTCCTTGCCCTTCTCCACTGAGGACTTTCTACCCAACTTGCTCTTCCTTTTCCTACCTTAAACCTGTCTGGATGTCTGTCTGTCTTCCTGCCTCCTGTCACTTTAATGTCTGTGTTTATTCATCTCTCTCCTTCTCCCTCTCTTCTCCCAGGAACTGTCTGGAAACAGACCACTCTGAAGTCTGTTCAACAGAAGGGCATAAGGTTTTGCAAATTCCTAGCTGTTTTGATTAGATCTGCATAATTCGTGGAGCAGGCTTTAGGGTGGAAAGGGATTCATTTGATGCAAGCAGCGGCAAGGCCACTAGAGGCACACGTGTGGGGTGCCTGGGCACCTCATTTTCCTAAGCCACATGGCCCTTACAGAGGTAGGAGCTGCAAAGCCAACCTCATGTCTTCAACCAGCCGGAAGTCAGGGGGAACAGTCCAAATCATGGAAGCAGGCACTTTAAGGGTGAAAAGACCCCTTGAGATTCAACTATTATAATTTTTTCTTTCTTTCTCAGATGTGGAGAATGAGGCTCAGAAAAAGGCAAAGTTTTGGTAGCTGGTTTAAGGTCACTCAAAGAGAGTCAGTTTAGACCCCCAGTCTGCTGGCCTGAAGAATAGGACTCTTTGTTAAACCAGAAGAAAGCACATGGCCCAGCAATTTCCCACACTGTATGGGTAGAGGTCTTCTGTGCCCTCACACAGGCCAACTTAAGGAACGCCTCTATGGTGGCACTGGCAGACCAGGTAAATCCCTCTTTCCTGGGTATTTCTGAAAGAAATGCCTCTTTGTGGATCAGGATGTGTGCTCTCCTTCCTTAGTGCTCTGGGGAGATGCTCAACCATGGACTACATTTCCCAGGTTCCCTGCACCTAGAGAAGAGCATGTGTTGTGTTCTTGCCATTCCATTGTGAGTGGAGGCCATGTGTGTCACTTCTGGATGAAGGTGTTTAATAAGAGGATATGCCTTCTTCATACGCTTGCTTTCTTCTTTGTGAGCTGGATGCAGAGGACCCTGAGGACCGAGAGGATGGTAGAAGACCAAGATGGAAAAAGCCTGGGTCAGTGCACCAAAGAGATACTGGTCAACCAAGAAGACCAGCATTGACTGTTACATTGGTGACAAAAGGCTTATTTGTCACAGCAGCTGACATTACCCTAAAAATGGGTATGAGTAGAATCTGGATGAACAGAATCTGCTTATTAAGGTACTGTCATTTTCATTCTTGTTTTGTTGGTGAGGAAGCCCTGTTCTGGAGTTTCCCGAATTATCTGCTATTCTCTCTTTTTGGACTGCTCTACCCCTAGGTCTCCTAGGTTTGTCTTCTTCCTGTTTATTGAATCTTATTGCAAACACCCCACCTCATGAGGTCTTCTCAGGCCACCCTGCCATAAGCACTGACTCCATCTCTCTAGCACCCATCCTTCCTCTGCTCACACATCATCATGGTCTACTTTCCTCAAGCCCCTGCCACTATATGAAATTATCTTGCCCATTTGTTGGCTTACTCCATGATTATACCAATATGCTTGTCTTTAGTTTCTCCTCCATTTTAGGAAAAAGAAACTCAGAAGGGCATTGTAATTTCTAGAACTGCTAAGTAGTGGTCCTGGGATTTGAACCCAGATCTGACTGATTCTATAGCCTGTGCTCTTTCCAGAATTCCACACAGTTCTCTGAGCAAGGAAGAATTGGTTAGTTATACTTGTTTTATCAGGACATCATTTTGATCACTGATCCCAAGGCAGGGTGGTAGAGGGGGAAAAAGCAGGGATTCTTGAGTTGGCAAGCCCAGGCTCATATCCAGGTGTTGATGTTCTACATTAACATCTCTGAATGCCTTTTCCACAAAATAGAATTAATATACTTCCCTCAAAGAGTTAACATGAGAATAGAAGGAGATAATGTATGGAACAGCTAACATGATGCCTGTACACAGTGGGGGCTTGGGCGCCATTAGCTCCCTTTCTAAAAAGGATATCAATATTTATCCTGAGGGTTTCACCTTCATCTCAGACCAGGCGATTTATCAGTGGAAAGAAGAAGAAAAAATGCAAATTTAGATAAAAACACCAAAGATTCTGAAAGCACCTGCTTCATCCCTAACTTCTCTCTTGGGCTTTGTTGGGAAGCGAAGTTTAAATCCAAGTCAGAGCTCCCAGACCTCATCACAGTTACTGTGTTGAAAGCAAACAGACTTTGGGATTTAAAATTTATTCTCATTTCCCCCCTTACAAAGCATAAATGTCATGGACAAGGGGCAAACTCATTACAGCTAGGTTTCTATCTGCCTGGTCCAGACGCATGTGCTCAAATGGGAGGCCAGTTCCAATGGCCAACGTCCAGGACCATGTGCGCCGTGACTAATGTATGTAAAACACACACAGGGCTTCTTTCTCACCCGCATCTGGAATCAAAAAGCAAAAGTTAGCTACAGAGAGACTCTAGGCGAGCTCTCCAAAGTCTTCATTGCTTTTCAAGTTTGAAGGCAGTGCGTCTTGCTTAAAGCAAGGGAGCTCTTGATCGGGACTGGCGATTATTATTTTTTTTAATATGGATGTTACTATACTGATGGTGTTCATAGGTCTCTGATGTAAAATTCATTTTTTCCATATTCTAGGATGTGCTCTGGTAACAAATAACCCCAAAGTCTCAGAGGCTTAAATAGGAGCTTGTTTTTGGTTTGTGCTATGTGTTCAGTGCTGGTTGTTGGTGGGGGTGATGGGGTGGGGAGCTGTGTTCATTGTGATCACTCAGAGTACTAGGCCAGAGGAAGAGGTGCCATTGGAAACATTGCCAGTTGCTAGGCCAGAAAGAAAAGAGGTCTTGGAAAGGTCTCATACTGATTTTTATCTGTTTAGCCTAGAAGTGACACAGGGTATCTCCTCCCCCAACTCATTGGCCAGAGGTAGTCACATGGTCCTCCCAATGGCAAGGGTGCGCAGAGCATGTAATCCTACTGTGTGCCCTGAAAAGGGGAACAACAAATATTTGTTTATAACACCTCATTTCTGTTCCTTGCAATTCCTGGATAGGGTGGGCAGAGCATATAATCCTACTGTGTGCCCTGAAAAGGGGAACAACAAATATTTGTTTATAACACCTCATTTCTGTTCCTTGCAATTCCTGGATGGGTCACAATGTCTAGGTGTTTCAATCTTGTCATTAACCAAAAGAATCTATTCTCTTCATTCTATGGTGCTCATCCCTCCTCAGTCTAGGCTTCCAGACCTCTCACCTCATGGAGGTCTCCACCTCCAACCTTGTCTCTTTGCCAGTCTTGGTCCTTATGATTCATCCTCTGCCTCTTGGTCACAGTGATCACCTGAGTTTCGATCCACTCAGCTCATCCCCTTCCAGATACAGAGCTTGGGGCCCTAGGAACCATCTTTCCTGTATCCCAGCCTGAATTTGAGGAGAGGAAAATAATGGATATTTTGTTTGTTTCTAGGAAAAGGCCTTTCAAGACCCTTTGGAAGCCATGATTCTAGGATTCTGTTATTATTCTCAACCATGAAGCTGCAAACACCTCCTGCAGGGGGTACAACCAGGCGCTTAATTAGCAAAGACAAGTAAACTCCAAGGAACCAGGATCCACAGTCACTGGGTGACTTCCCACATGACCTGCTACCCCGCCAGTGGGAAGGATGCTGAGGTGTCTGGGTCTCCGCTGGAAGGTGCTGGTTCCCTCTACAGCTCAGCCCACCACCCTCATCTTGCTGGCTGTTCTGTCCCCAGGGACAGCTCCTGGGCACTCTAGAACATTCCACCTACTCTCCTTTCCTGCAGATAAACACCAAGAGGCAAAATAACCAGCTACATTGGCAGGTGTGGAAATTGAGTCTCAAGAAGGCCCGGTCGCTGGCCAGGAAACAGTATAGCTGTGGCTGGAATCAGGGTCTTCTGCTCCACACCACAGTGATCAGAGACACTGGTTGGCCAGTCTCACAGAGCAGGATGTTTGGAAGTCCACACCTAGATTCCATTTCCCCTAGTCTTCTTGGCATGACCTGGAGCTGTGGCCAGTCTGGGAACACAGCCCCTGAGACAATCAGGCCCATTCCTTGTCTGCTCCATCAGCAACAATGGGCCAATTAAGGCAATTACCGCCAGTTTATATAACAGGACACAGGGATCAGAGCACTCAGCTCTTTGAAAATCTCCTATAAAGCGCTAATAATGCATTAATGTATTAATCCCCTTAATCCAGTCAAATTACCACAGACTCACTCCTCTGAGCTGCTGGTGGGTTTCTGCTGTCCCCATGAGGTGGCGGGTGCTCCTGTCCCCCATTCCTTCTTCCTGAAACACTCCTCAGGAAGCCGTGAGGTCCTGCTAGAGAGGGTGGCTGTAGAGGGCAGATGACTGCAGCCGGGGAGGGATGCTGATTCTTTGACAGAAAGATGTAGATGTGCTAACAAAAAAAATTGTTTCTGGAGCATTTCTCAGCAAGAAGAGACAGCCCAGCATGGTCAGCCGCGCCCTGGGCTGCTGACTCTGTCACTCACTGGGTGGTCTTAGGTCACTGTTCAACTTTTCTCTGAGCCTCTGCTTCCTCACCTATAGTATCTGGATAGCAATTCCTCATTGCAGAGTGGGTGGAAGATTCCAGAACTGCCTGACACACAAAAGGCATTTGCGACATCTCTAGTTCGCTTCCCATCTGTAAAATGGGGTCATGAGGAATAAATGCGCACACATATTAATTTCCTGGCACACGGTAAATATTAATTTTTTCCTCTTCATGCTTGTTCTTTTTCTGTTTGTTTGTTTACTAAAATGCTGCCCGAATTTCAACAGAGTGTAGGGACAAAGAGCACAATGTTGAACGAGCTTTTCAGATATTTTCTTTGTGATGAAGCAAATTACATCTTTTCCCCAGGCCCCACTCTGTATGATGGAGAGAATTTCAATGCCAATGTCAGCCTGTATAGGGCACCCCTATCTTTCCTTATGGGCAGATCAGAATGGGCAGGGGTGTGGGGCTCCCCTGGACCCTGGGCACCTAGAAATGGACAAGGGGCTTTAGTCTCTGATGGGCTCTAAGGTACTAGGACAGTTTTGGTGTCAGGATGCTGCTGTGGTCAGGTCTGGCTTTATTGTCTGGCGGGCCATGAGGACTTCTCCAGGGTCCTCTGGGGGCTTCCCAGTGGATGGCAGTCTCTGCCCCAGAGACTCCCTACTGCTACCCTTGAGGCCTTACTCAGTCCTTAGCAGCAACCTCCACTGACATCCCACAGCATCCCACCAGAGGCGTGGTTTATGAGTGGTGGCAGAGTGGCTATACCCTGGAGCTGGAATTTGGGAGAAGGAATCCACTCCCCCCATCCCTGTCCCCATTCAGCTCTGGGGAGCTCCGTTCTCTTTCAGGGTCAGCAAAGCCTGCATTGGTGAGGAGCAAGGAGTGAGACTATTCTCTTCCAAGTGATTTTGGTTTTGTGCTTTGAAACCCCAACTGTTAAGCATCCTCTCTGGCAAGGGCATTCAGACCTACAGTCCTCAGATTTGACTCCCTATTTGGAAGGGAAAAAGGGAAAAGGTCTTTCATTCTTGCTGATACTCTATCAGCAGATAGTATAAGAGTTTTAAAATATATCCACGAAATCAGGGGCACCTGGGTGGCTCAGTCGGTTAAGAGGCTGACTCTAGATTTCAGCTCAGATCATGATCTCAGGATCCTGGGATGCGCTTCAGGCTCAGTGGGGAGTCTTCATGAAGATTCTCTCTCCCTCTGCCCCTCTTCTCCCCATTTGCACTCTCTCTCTCTCCCCTCCTCTCTCAAACAAATAAATCTTAAAAAAAAATTATATCCATGAATTCCCTGACACTCCTCCTCCAACAGGAGGAGCTGAATTACCCCTTGGAGCATGGATTCAATGACTTGATTCTAACGAAGAAAATGTGGTAGAAGTGATAGTGTAGACCATGGAAAGTATTTGGCTTCCCCCTTGTCTCCCTGGAGCACTCACTCTGGGAGAAGCTAGTTGTCCTGTGATGAGGACACTCAAGTGGTCCCATGGAGAGGTCCACGTGGGAGGAAGTAAGGCTTCCTGCCAATGGCCATTGGAGGTGCCATCTTGGAAGCAGACTCTCCCAACTGTTGGCAGTTCTAGCCAACATCTTGACTATAACTTCATGAGAGACTTCAAGCCAGAGCCCCCTAGTTAAGCTGTTCCCAGATTCTGGATTTCTAGATCCACAGAAACTGTGTGAGGTAATAAAAACATTGTTGTTGTTTTAAGCCACTTGGTTTTCAGGGTAATTTTTTGCACAGTAGATAACTAGTATAATTAACAGCAAAAACAAAACATAAGTTGATACCTCAATAAGTAGCCCTCAGTGTGTATGTGTGTGTGTGTGTGTGTGTGTGTGTAAAATGCTAGACTATGATAGCTCATACACCACCTACCTATTAAAAGCTGAAGCTGGGCATGTATGGGTAAAGGGGGACAAATCACAGATCCAGCATTCAGGAGACCCAATCTGGAGGGAGCAGACAATCATAATGCAGGCTGTTGATGGAAGGGAAAGCCCAGGGGGCTGTGATAACCAAGAGATGGGACCTGTGACCCAGACCAACTTCAAGGCCTGGGAAGGTTTTCTAGCAGAGGTGACAGCTATTGGGAGACTCCAAGGGCCAGTATAAATCTTCCCAGTGACAGGGAGCTTGGGGAAGGTGTACCAGGCAGGGGGAGCTGCTTAGGTCAAAGCCTACTGATGAGTGGGAGTATGTTGCCTTCCAGAAGTGTAGATCCATTTGGTGTGGTCAAAGCTTAGGGTGTGTGTGTGTGTGTGTGTGTGTTTGCATGTGTATGTGGAAGGGAGAAGCATGAGTAGGGAGGACTGTAGCCAGAGAAAAAGAAACCTAAGAAGGGAAGAACAAGTCCAAATCTTAGCTTAGCATACCCTAGGTATAGGATTTTCTGACAGTTCACCTTACCTATCTGAGGTTTTGGTCTCCTTATTTCTAAAGTGGGAATTTATTCAATGATACATGTAACAAAGATCTCACAGCATGCCAGATTCTGGGCTAAGTCTGGGAACACCATAATGGTGCCCAGAAGAGCAGACCTTGTTCTCCCGGAGCCCAGAGGTGAGCGTACATAGCCCCAACATGTCTCTGTCCTTGTTCTTTGCCTGCCTTGGAACTCAGCCCTTGGGCCAAGATTCTCCTGGGGAAAAGGGAGCTTACCTCTTGTTATCTCTGGGGCTTGGGGCATCTCCTGAGTGTGTTATCAAGATTCTTGAGTCTCTCCTGTTGGCTGTGCTTTGAGTTCAGGAGGGTGTGTGTCTAGTTGTAAGTCTGGGTGCTGGGTCCAGACTGCCTTCATTTAAATCTTTAAAGCATTTGCCAGTTGTGTGCTCTTAGGCCAGTGGCTTCTCCAGCTCTCTGAGCCTGTTTCTTGACCTAAAAAGTGGGAACACTAGAATGATAGGTATGCCAAAAGATTTCTGCGTGGAGTAAGAGTAATAACACAGGGTCTCAGATGCTTGGCGGCCACTCAAGTGGGTAACTGGATGTCTATAACATTCAGGTCATCAGCTGACGCTCTGCCTCCTGGTGGCTGGGGTCAAATCTCAGGTCTGTTATTTAACAGCTGCATGAGCTTGCACAAGCCATTTAATCTTTCTTTCCCTCTCAACTTTCTTATCTGCAAAATGGGATTCATAAGAGGCCCTCCGTCCAGAGGCCACTGCTGTTGTTGAATGAGTTAATGAGTATGGAGTGCTTAGTGTGGTGGCCGGCAATCAGCTTGTGCTATGTTAAGTGTAAGCTACAATCTTTTATGTTCCTACCTTATTCTTTGTGGCTTGCAGAGAGGGACAGGCACCAACAGGAGAAGTGGAAGGGAGGCCTCTTGGACCCTCAGAGGGCAGCAACACAAAGGAAAGAGCCCCTTGGGTCTACATGCAGAATGAGATCCTGGTTGGGCTTCCCTTATGTTCTCCTGGGTCCAGGGAACCCAAAGTGCTCTGCAACCCAGCCCATCCCTCTGCCTTTCATAATGGCCTTTGCTCTCCAGCCTCCCCTCCACAGGGCACCAGGGACTCAGGGTGATGCCTGCGCTGGGTCGGCAGGTCTGGTGGGGGCAGGGGCAGGGGGGCAGGGAGGACAGAGGCGGCCGCTCTCTCTCCTGCTTCTGCCATCAGTGGTCTGGAGGACACAGACAAGCTCTGGACTTAATTGGCAAATGGATTCTCCAGGGATAATTTCATTGACATGCACCGTGGGAGGGTCTGCAGGCCTTAATGACTGGCTCGGCTGGCTAAATGTGTTTACCAAAAAATAAGGTTATTGATTCCACAGATATTTTTTTCCCTTGCCATCAGCCTATTAATGCGAGTTTTATGTAACAGGACAAATAGATCATGGTGTAAAGTCTTTTGAAAATCCCCTGTGAATGCTGTAATAATGCTTTAATGTATTAATCCCCTTAATCCTGTCAAACTTCCAAAAGAATTTCAGGACATGCTGACAGAAGATCTCGCTCCCAGCGCTGGCAGCCGGGGCTGTGGGTGGAGGCTGCTACTTTTAACCTTTTGTGGATGGGAGGTGGCCCTGTTTGGAGCAGGCACAGAGTTAGGAGCCCACTCTGGAAAGGGTAAAGGGAGGCAGGTTCTGGCTCAGGGGGGAAGGAAAGGCAGCCTCTAGGGGGTCAAAATAGAGAGCTGCTTGTGCTAAACCCAGCAGGCAATGGTGCCAGTGTTTGCTGATTTCCCTCCGGCTCTGTCTCTGTCTCTGTCTATCTCTCTGTCTCCGTTGGTCTCCCTCGCTGTCTGTTGGGCACAGAGCCAGGCACTTGGTCATTTCCAACGAAGCCCTGGGTGGGAGGGGGGGTTGTTCCCCCATGTTGCAGAGGCACGTTTCTCCCTTCCAGAAAGTCACCCAGCATTTCTAGGTAGGTCCCCAACCTATTCCAGGGTGACTCTGCTTTAACTTGACTAATGACTTGTCTAGATTGTTGCCAAGTGGCAGAGGTGGGGCTCGAAGCTTGATCTGAGCTTGATTCTTTCTCGTAGGCCAGGATTTGGCAAACTTCTCTGGAAAGGTCCAGAGAGTAAATAATGTTGGCTTCACAGGCCACATAGTATCTATTGTAAACACTTAACTCTGCCATTTGGCGGGAAAGCAGCTGGGCCCAGGCCTTAAGCAAATGGGCACGGTTGTGTTCCAATAAAACTTTATTTACAAGAACAGGCAGGCGGAAATAGGAGCTAGTGGAGGCCAGTGGGATTCTAAGAATATGTTGCATGATTACGAATCTGAGAGTCGAGGGAGAGATCTCCTTGATGGCATTCGCTTCCCATGGGCCGGACACCCTCCTCACCGTCAGCGCTTTCGTCTTGTGATGCTGGTCTGAAGACTGGCTAGAAACCTAAGGGATGAGGAGACCGAAGCCCTGCTGTTTCTTGGGCTCTGAGTTGAGGCGGGCAGGACGTGGTCTGGGGCCAGTGCATCAACTGGGATACCCGGGGGGAAGCCCATCTTGCTGTGTGACCCTGGAAAAGACCTTTCCCTCTCTGGCCTCAGTGCCTCCATTAGCAGGGAGAGACGCTTGGCCTTGCTGGTTTATATGGTTCCTCTGGGTCTGGAATGGGGGCTACTGGCCACCGCTGAGCACTCACATTGCAGGGACGTTTCCCTAGTTCCTTAGGCTGCAATCGGTGATCTGTGTGAGCACAGCCTGGCATTCCCCTGGAACAGACTTCAGTGGCTGTGGATGGGCTTTAGGAAAAAGCCCAAATCTCTCTCTCTCTCTGTCTCATCTTTTGGCCTCTTTTCCTGAGACCCACAACTGTCCCCTCAAGTGCACATTCTATGCACCCTTACTTAGCCTTCTGGGCTCTTTTGTTATCTCCAGGGAGGGAGTATGTCTCCCCTGCAGGCACATCTCTGTCCCTCTTTGCCTGGTTAACTCCCATTCATCCTATGTACCCCCTCCTCCAAGAAGCCTTCATCCACTACCTGAGGGAGATGTTGCTGCCTTCTACCCCGTGGGCCCACCAGGGGAAGGAGGAGACTTTTATCAACTAGGCTTTTGTGAAATAAGCAACAACAGCAGTCCATGACCGGACAGGAACATTGGAGCGAATCCAGGGGAAGAGTGAGGAAGGACCTCTTGGGGAAGTGATGTTTCCTTGGAGTTCTGTGGGATGATGAGGAGTTATCCCAGGGATGATGAGGAGTTATCCCAGTGTTCTGGCTGAGAGGAAAGGCAGGTGCAAAGATGAAGGAAGAAAGTGGTACCTTAGGGCCATGGAAAGCAGCTCCATGAGGCTCTCTGATGCTTCTAGTATAACAATAAAACTTCTGAGTATGGCATTCAAGGATCTCCAGATCCTAGCTCCAGACTTTGACCTTGCACTGATACCCCAGCATACCACGGTCATGGATTCCATGCATTCCCTGCTTTGTGCTATCTTCTCTTGTTTCCAGGAACTGAGATCTGATCCATCTCATAGCATATCTATTCCGGGACCCAAAGATGAAGAGACCCAGTTAATTCCTGGCCTCAGGGAGGTCACAACTTAGTTGAAGAGAGAGGCATCATCTCCAAATTGCAAATGGCACAAGAGGCTCCAACATTTGCTGAATGTGAGAGTAAATGATTAGAACATAGACAAAGAGCTGAGGGGCTTCGAAGATGGGGTTACCTGCCATTGTGGGGGGGGCGGTTTGGGGCATTCGGGGTGAGGGAACTGTGTGAGCTCAAGTCAGGAAGTGAATGGCATATGGCAAGTTCTGGGACCAGTGGGAACTCAGTTGTGGCTGGAGGGCTGGCTGTGTGTGAGCGTGTGTGTGTGTGTGTGTGTGTGTGTGTGTGTGTGTGTGTGTAGGGGGTTGGCAAGGAGTGGAGGCGCAGATGGAAAGAGTCACAGGGAGGAAGGAGCCTCAGGGCTTGGTCAGGGTCACTGAATGCCAGGCTGGAGCATTTATATTTGTTGCTGTCCATGAGGAGCCATTGAAAGAGTGATGGACTTGGACCTTGTGCTTCAGGAAGACCCATCTGTGGATGAGCAATGGGCACAGAGGCCAAATTGGTTGGAAATGTGCCACTGAGTTACAGCCATGGTCTAGGCCCAGGAGACAGGAGATGTGGATGCAGAGATAGCCCTTGGAAGCTGAGTAAGAAACAGACTGCTGACAACACAAACAGAGGAAGCTCCAGGTGCCCTGGAGTGCTGGACCAGGTGAGCCCTTGGTTTAGAAAAGGAGCTGAGCTTTCGGCAAGAGTAGTTGTTCTAGGGGGTGATCTGTGTGTCGGCTCTGTGCTCTGTGTCCCTCACACGCAGACTCCGTCTACACAGCTATCTGGAGCAGCAGACCCCACACTGCCCACATTGTGGATGGATAATGAGGTCCGAGAGGTTCAACAGTGCCTCTGACTTCATGCAGTTGGTCACTGGTGGATTCTAGATGGGATTCAGGCCCCAATTCAAGTTCCTTTCCAGGGAGGTGGGCCCTCCCAGGGCTGTCCAGGGCCTGGCACGTGGTGATCTTCTGGTGATCTTCAGGTCCATGTCTCTAAGAGGAGTCTTGGATCGGACTTGAGAGAAATGAGGTCACTGAGAGGGATGAGCACCTCCTGTCACAGCCTGGAAGAGCTCATTCTGGGCCAGGCAAGAAGAGAAAATGGACCCTCAGCTACCTTGGCAGGGAGGCCATGCATGCCTTCAAGGAAGGCAGGAACCAGTGGTCTGGGCCCATGAGTGCTTAGTGTCCTTGCTGAGAGCCATGCTTAGCATCACACAGAAGGTATGATGGCAGAAGGCCAATTCAAAACCCTGAACCTGTCCTCCTGAGCTCTCCGCTCTCCAAGTATTTCCCACAACCGACCGAGGAATCTTTAAAGGAGCCACGCCAGGCCCTTGGGTGTAGGGGTGAATCCCCAGGCAGATCCTGGCAGCCAGCAACAGAGGGCTCCTCTGTTACACACACAGGTGCCCCTTTCCAGCTTCACTCTCAAGCTGGCTGCCCGCTTTCCCACCTTCGTCCTGCCCCTGTGCCCTGCTCAGCTCTTAGGCCAGCCCCATGCTCTGTCCCAAGCTCCCTCTTCCCTCCCTGCCCTCCTCCCCTGCACAATACTGTCTTCTGCTGCTAGTCCCTCCTAGCTTCCACACACATGCACATATGCACAGACACATGCACACACATGCGTGTGCACACACACAGGCATGCATGCACACACGTGCATATGCATTTATTTCCTTTAATCCTTCTGCCTTGATCAATTTCTCCATTCCCCTAATCATTTTTTCTAGTTCGCTTTTAAACTGCCTCCAATTTGTCTGCCTTGGCCTGGTAATGAGGTGCCCCCGAACAAAATGCAATATTCTGTATGTGACTTTGCCTGGGTCGTATGGATTTTCTTGCTAACTATCTCCTTAGACCCCGGGTGACATGGTTTCTTAGTGTAGCGCCTCTATTAGTGATTGGACTTTTCTAAAGATGCTGGTAAAACTCAAAGAGCTGTAGAATATGAAGCCAGGGACATTGGAAGCCTTTCCAGTCTACTCTGTCTACTGCATCCCCCTGGCATTTTCCACCCCACTTACTCGGGGCTTTTTACTTCCCCTTACCTTACCTGTGCTATTCCCTTGGCCAGGGATGCCCTTCTCCCCTCCCTTTCACCATGCATGTGGATAATACCTGTGCTGTCTTTAAGGCTGAGCTGCAGGACGGGCACCTCTGCTAAGTCTGCCCAGGTTTTAGGCAGAAGTCAGGTGCTTGTTCCTGTGCAATTCTTGGAAAACAGACACCGCCCCTGCCCTGGAGCTTAAGCCCAGTGGGTAGACAGATACAATTAAATAAACACACCTATCTACAATCGAAATCTGCAGACAGGCAAAGGACAAGGAGGTATGAAAGTTTGTAGAAAGTAGGTTCAGAGCTGACATGGGGGCCAGGCAGTAAAGGGTGACTTGAGGACGTCTCCTTGGCGTTGAGCTCTGGTTGTCAGAAAGGTTTTCTTCTGTGGAGCAGAGGAAACCTGTTGTCTTAGAACTTGTCTTATAACCCTGACCTCTTGGTTTAAACCTCTGGAGACACAAACTTGGTTTGTTCTGTGAGATGTCTTTGGAGATTTCAAGTCAATGATCAGGATTTTTGTGTCCTTTTTCTTTCATTTCAAAAAGGGTATGAATATGGAATGTTGAGTCATCGTGGTTACCCTCACCTGTATGAGTTCCAGTTGTTAAATATCTGTTACAAGATTGTTGTAGGGGGTTGGAGGAAGATAGAGAGAGAGAATTAGAGAGAGAGAGGGAAGATAATGAATAAAAATGTGGACAACGATCAACAGATAGATGCTGGCATTAGTTCCCAGTAAGCAGCGTGTGATTGATCCATCTTGAAATTGACTCCAGGCAAGGGTGTTTACAAAGAAATAAACAGATCCTCTAGATTTTATTTTTATTGTAATTCTTATTGGGAAGTTGGGCCTGCAGACAGGCAAAATTATCTCCAACCAAAAATATCTGTTTTGCTAAATGCCACTCAGAGATGGACAATATATTTTCTGTATTTTGTCTCCCTATTTCTCTGTTCATGATCTCCAGTATGCCACTCTTCCCTGCTTAGCCTGGATGTGAATCTTTCTTAACACAAAACTCCAGGCAGCCGTGGCCAGTGGATCTATATTAGTGCGTGTCTTGTTATTTATTGCTACAATAATAATGCCACTCAACAGGCAACTATAAAACTTTGGTGGCACAGAAGACTTTATTGGATGTGTGCTGGGATGGTTAGTTTGGCTGATCTGGGTTGGTTTGGCTGACACTGACCCGGCTGTCTCATGCGTGTGTGATTGGCTGGGTCCCTGCTCTGGTTGGGCTGGCCTGAGTCAGCGTAGCTGGGAGGCTCTCTCTCAGGGTGGCTCCTCCTTATTGTGGGACTGGAAAGCTTGTCTGAGCTGGTTCTTACAGGAATAGCAGGGGTCCAATAGTGAGTGGAAGCACCAAAGTCTTCTCGTGGCCTGGGCTCAGAAGGGGCATACTGTGTACCTACCTCATTCTAAGACAATCGTGAGGCTGGGCTCAGCTTCAAGAGGTGCAAAATAGACTCCACCTCTTCAGTGAGAGGAGCTACCCAAAGTCGCTGTCAAGGTGCATAGACATGGGATTGGTGAAAAATTGGGCCTGTTAATCTGTTGAAGTCTACCACAATGCCTGAGATGGATATTAATTGCTGTGTGCTATGTGCTAATTACAAGGTTTACTTAACCTATATTAATAATGGGAATTTATCTCTATTAACTCTAGAATAGCTGTCTGCATACTGTGGTTTCAAGATGATCAGGGATCATTGCCAAAATACAAATTTCCCCCACTCAGCTCCTCACACCTCAGTTCACTTTGATGGGGAACAACAAACAGTCATTCCATGATGATAGTACCTTGGGAGGGGCATTATGAAGTTGGCCATGCCCGGGTAGGATCCAGGACTCACCAATGGCCTTCTCCTAGTCACTGCTCCGGCCCATGGAGCACATCCCTTACACCAGCTACGTTACAATAGTATATCTCCTCCTGCAGAATAATCCAACACCCAAGGTTTATGTGCCTCATTTTACCAATGAAGAGGTCAGGGTTAAAGGAAGTGATGTGGCTTTCCCAGGACCCTCTGTGATGTAGGAGCCATGGCAGTCTTCTGACCACCTCTCAGATTCCCATTCTGTGATGTTCAGTCATTGCTTGTCAGTGGAGAGGAACCAAAATGATATCTAAAAGGCAGTGACACACTGAATTTCCCTCAACTGTTCTGGTCAAGGCAGCTGGTCAGTGGTTCTTCACTTTTTCTGAGAGATTTCCTTAAGGGAACTTGGGCCAAAAACCTCCGGGGAAGAGCATACCTCCTAGGAGTGAACCCTGGTGGGGTGAGCCTCAAGGTATGTGACTCCTCACTTGGGCTATACTCTGTGGAGGGGGAGGGGACAAAACAACGTTGTTTGGGTCCTAGTACACTGTAGAGTTTAGTGACCAGCTCTTTGATTTTTTTTTTTTTTTTTAAGTAAAACCAATCTCCTCCTCTGTCCTTAGGATTTAAACAGGTGCCCAGGCTGCTGGTCTGGACAAGTGATAGCCATCAGAATATATGCAGAATCACTCCATGTCTCAGATCTAGGCCTTTGTTTAGCTGGTGGGCCCAAATCCTTCCTTCTTCAGGACAAAAACTCTCTCAGGAGTCTCCCCAAGCCCAGCTTTAGTCAACCTACTGTCAGTTCTCGGATTCACTCAATCAACTATAGCCCCCCAACCCTGTGATCTCAGAAAGGGCAAGTGTTAGAGATGGAGAGGTCTCCACGGATCATCTTAGTACCTCTGCAGATGGAAACCCAGGTATAGATATGAATAGGGGATCGTTTTATCCCTTTCCGAATGTGGAGGCTAGGGGAACATCATTAGCATTGCATTCAGGAGCCACGTGTCAGAGTGTATGGTTGATTGGATAATGTAAACCCATTCGACACACATGTCTTTTGCCATGTGACTTTGTGGTATTTCTCACTACAGTTTGCAGAATATATTTTCCCAAACAATATTTTCTGGGCTTGGCCAGATGACTTGCATTGGCCAACGGGATGCTGGTGGATATGTTATGAGCAGTCTTTGTGCTTGCATAGTTTAGGTCTGTCACTTGTACTCCTGTAATCCACTATTGGAACAAATGTTCCCTGGGTAGCCTGTGGGTCCAGAATGAAGGAAGACATATGTAGCATACTTGAACTCAGTCCAGTGCCAGGAGTCAAGTCCACCTGAGACTAGATCCTAGCTGAGTGCTTGCTTACCTACAAGTGTTGTAGACCACCAGCATTCTGAGGTTGCTTGTTATGCAATATAGCATAGTAGTTAATTATAGGGAGAGAGAGAGTGTGAGTGTGAGGACCAGGGGGAGGGGGAAGATGATCTAGGTGGTCTGGGAGATGATGGCATGTAGCAGCCAAGGTAATAGGCTTTGCAGTCCAACATTCCTGGGTTCAAGATCCAGTCTCCCATGTGCACCACTTATGCAAATCACGTGTGTGCTTTGGGACAGACTGGCCTAGCCATTTCTGACCCAGCTCTGCATTCGTAAATTGGGGATAATCATAGAACCAACTTCAAAGGATTGTTGAAATGTGATTATGTAAATAGAGAGCTCAACACATGGTCTGACTTATATTCCCTTTACTTGAAAATTGTTGTCTTATTTTTCTCCCACCAATCTTTTTTCTTAGCTCAGTCTCCCCCCCCCCCAGCTTTATTGAGGTATAATTGATAAATAAAAATTGCAATGTCTTTAAAGTGTACAACGTGATGATTTGATATACATATACATTGTGAAGATTCCCACTGTCGAGTTAATTAACACCTCCACCAGCTCCCATATTTACTTTTTTGTGTGAGAACACTTGAGTTCCACTCTCCTACCAAATTTGATTTATACGATACAGTATCAACTATAGTCACCATGATGTGCCTTTGCTCTTGAGACCTTAGTTATAACTGAAAGTTGGTACCCTTTTACCAACCTCTCCCTATTTCTCCTACACCCACCCCTGGTAACCACCATTCAATTTGAAATGATATAAATAGAAAAATTTTATAGGGCATGTAATTAAATGTTTATTCTCAATATCTTCTACCAGGTTCTATATGTTGAGATCGCCAGGACCATGTGTCTACATAGCACCATGCCTAGCACGCAGTAGGAACTCAATAAATGAAAAAAAAAGCAATTACTAATAATACTAGTGATTGTGATGATCTTTTCCTACACACCTTCCTTTGCTCTTTGCATGATGTACTGGGGAACTGGATTGATTTAAAGAGCTTGGGTGAGCTGTTGGCAGATCTGGGACTCAAATTCAGGTCTCCCTATTTCTGGACAAGCATTCTTCTCCACTTACAACTCTGCCCTCACCGTGCCTTTCCAGAGTCACAATTTACATAGCAGGCTTGGAATCCTGCCTCTCTGCCTGAGAGGATCAGCCCACCATCAGTGCTCTAGCCTCCCATTTACCTACCGATGGATAGAAACATGCTCCCTTTGTGTATGGCTGTTTAGCTAGCATTTTAACTTTTCTGCTCACACTGTCTGCATCCCCAAATTGGCCTTTGTGGGGAAATCGATAACAACTCATGCATGCAAGGCACACATCCCTTCCACAGGACATTAGGCGGGCTATTGAAGTAACTTTGGTTGGAAAGAAAAGTTCTATTTGATATTGAGGTAAGTACAAATAAATGACACTTTCATATGTGTGTTTGGCAAGATAACACTATTTCTCCCCCTCCCTGTGTCTCCAGCTGTTGGGACCCCTTTTTTCCTCTAATTGCTGTCTACACGAAGAGCTTCTTATTCATTCGTACATCGGAAACAAGGAAAGAGGGAGTGACTGTCTTCTTGGGCTGTGGTGGTCTAATCCAGAAGTCCCCGAAGTCAGGAGACATGTACCCCAGTCTCAGTTCATCCAGGGTTTCCCTGTGCAAGCCAGCACAAATTACTCTCTTCTTTGGGTTGTAGTGTTTACATTATATTGGGTGTTCCATGTTAATGCCCTCTTAAGAGAGTCATGAGGGAGACAGCATGAACACCCATGGAGTACCTTCTAGACATCGAGCAGTTAACATTCATGATCTCATTGAATACTTAAATCTGATCTCATTTTGCACATAAGGAAACAGGTTCAGAGGAGGACATTAACTCGCCTGAAGTCACAGAACCTGGGAAGATTCAATACACATTTTTCCCACCACACTGGGATAGAGGGATGTTGGAATAGTAAGTGTGTCACAAGAGCTGAAGTCTGACTTTAGGTATTATTCCTAAGAAATCAGGCACAAGGTACATCAGGAAGGGACAGAACAATATTGAGAACCAAATATCCTCACTACTTAGTATTGATAGAGCATTTTCTCATTCATTCTTTTAATTCAAGCTTCACATATCATTTCCCAGATGAGGAAATTGAGGCTTAGAGAGACTCAGACTTCTGAAAACTATACAAAAATGTGCAGTTATTGATAAAGTTGGAACTATTATGTATGTGTCTGATGCCAGCTCAGTGCTCTTTTCCTAGCTACAATTCAGAATCACAGAGCTCTTCAGAAGAAACTCTTGATGATGATGATGATGATGATGATGATGATGGTGGTGGTGGTGGTGGTGGTAGTGGTGATAACGACAATGATGGTGGTGGGGGTGTTGATGATGATGATGGAGATGATGGTGGTGGTGGTGTTGACAATGATGACGGTGATAATGATGATGATGGTGTTGATGACAATGATGGTGATGATGATGAGAATGATGATGGCGACGATGGTGGTGGTGGTGGTAATGATGGTGAATCTCAGTTGGATCTAGATCCAGGGATGGCTTGTAGTCTAGCCTCAATGTATCCTTTCAATTTTTTCTCTACTCATCTTTCCTAATCCTCTGTTCTAGAGGAATTAGGTTGCTGTTTTCAAAAACATATTGCCGAGCCCAGACTGCAGCCTTTGCTCTTACAAAGTCCCTTCAAGATGAACCCATATCTATTTCTCTCAGCAAGTTTTCACAGATCTTGTCCCTGCACAGGGGCCTCTGCTATACTGAACTCCAGTAACATGCATGGAGTTCTTGCCTGGACCCTTATCCTGGATATTTTCCACTCAGGCTGGAGTCAAGGTGGGTACAGATCAAGGCTCTTTTCATTGGGGCTGTCCAATGGGTAAATTGTCCAAAGACTAAAACAGGAATATATACCTTAAGGGGTAGCTCTAGCCTTGACATAGGAAGCAGGAGGCTAGAAGATGGAGAGCAGAGAATGAAGAGGTGATGCACAGTAACTGGGATGCCAAAGCTGAGGGTCAGCTTCAACAGAGAAGATATCAGGGGAATGATGTAGAGATTATGAGGAATCATATAGGGAGCATCCAAGCATGGACAGGCACCTGTTTGGGTTAAATGTCATATTTCTTTACCACACTGTATGCTCCCTTAATCACTATCATGTGAATAAACCCAGCTTAGACTACGGAAGACACTTGGCTCAGTCACCCCTGTCTCTCTAGGTGACAGTCAATATCAGCCATCAGATATGTAAGTAAGGCGATGTTATAGGAAACTGGCCCCTAGTGAACATTCTAGCTGACTGTAGCTACAGGAGAATATATGTGAGACCAGCTGAAGGAATGCCCAGATAAACCCAGCCCAAACTGCCAACTCATAGAACAATGAGTAGTTGTTGTTTTAAGCCACTAAGTTTTGGGATGGTTTGTTACACAGCAAAAGCTAACTGATAAACTATTTTAAAGGATATGTGGAAGTGATGTTTCTGGATGGTTAGAAAGAAAGGAGAAAGGTTAGAAAGAAAGGGTGTTGGTAAACAACACTAATGATCAATTAATAACTATCATGAATGCCTTTTACCTTAACCAGGAAGTCTTTCCGAGTCTCCTAAGGAGGGCTGGGTCTCCTCTACAATCCTTCAAATTTCCTGGGCTTCCCTGATCCCAGAGCTGATCATACTATGTGGTAATTGACCACTTACCTCAGAGCTTGGCAGCTGACAGGCTCTGAGTGGGTTGGAGGAGGGCTGAGATACTGAGTTCCTCAGCTCTGAGGGTGGCCAAGTGGGTTCTGAATCTGCTTCCTTCAGCCACAGGTAGCCTCTTCCATTTATCTCAGTGGGTTGTGCAAATACTTTGGACTCAAAAGGGTTTGGTCTTTTTTCTACTGGATTTTTTTCTTGCTTTGTTGAAGATTATTTAACCATAGAGTTGAGGGTCCATATCTGGACTCTGTACTCTGTTCCATTGGTTTATGTGTCTGTTTTTGTGCCAGTACCATGCTGCCTTGGTGGTACGTATTGCATGGAGCACTGGGTGTGGTGCATAAACAATGAATCTTGGAACACTGAAAAAAATAAAATAAAATTAAGATGTTAAAAAAAAAGAGTTTGGTCTTCTTGTCTGGTTTGCCCTAGGGGATTGCAGACATTGAGAGGGTGGGGGTGGTGGGTAGTGTGGCTACTCTTGTCCAGCTCCTAGTACTATGCCTGGTGTATGGTATGTGGTCAATAAATACTTGCTGAAAGAAGGGATGGTGAGAGAAGGTAGGTAGGAGTTGGTATAGTTGGTATCAGTGTAGTCTATCTATTGTTAAGGTGGAAGAATGGAAGAATTGGTGTTGGATAGACCTGCCCTGTCCAAAAGCCCTTAGCTGCATGCTATGGGTGGTACTATGTTCCCTAAAATTTACATATGTTGAATTCTAACTTACTTACATATGTTGAATACTAACCCTTAGTAGCTCAGATGTGACCTTATTTGGAGATAGTGTCTTTACACAGAGGCAATCATAACCAGAGCATGAGAGTTGAGGAGATGACAGAATTATTTCCCTGAGGCACGTGGACTAATTTGGACCAAGACAGCACCTTCCTTATTTCCCAGAAGAAAGCCACAAGCAGAGAGAAAAGTACTCTATTTTAGAAAAGTGATTTTATTGGGTCCTAGTTCACTTGGGAAAGTTTGTTGGTTAGCAACTCCTTGGAGCTAAAAAATCTTGTAACATGTGCTAAATCAATTACTTTCTACTTAGAGGAGTTTTTGGCCAGTTAGGCATAAAGGAAAGGCACTGAGATTGTTGCAGTCTTCCTTATTCTTGGGGGTGTCCTGAGTGGGAGGGTTGAACGTGGGGCTCCCCTCCCCTTCTGCTCCTGGAAATTTTCCTCCTTTGATCTCACTCTCCAGAGGGAACAAAAAGCAGAGAAATGGGCTGTGAATCCCATTTATATTCATTAACACCCTAAAGATGAAAAATACCTTTCCATTATCCCTGGGATAATTCAAGCCCATTGCATAGGAAAATGTTATATATCTTTGTCACTACAATCTCAGGGGCATGAGATTAGGACTTACGGTGCAGAGCACATCAGAGTGGTCCTACCAGAAACTTTCCAGGCTCACAATAAGCCAGATTTCAAGACCAATGTTAAGGCACTTAAAGAACAGCCTTCCCTAATGACCTCCTAGAGAGGTATCAGGTTCTCAAGATTAGTTGAGGGAACCTGAACAGAGACACCCAAAGAAGCAAGATAGGGGCTTCTGCTCCTTGTTGCACACTCTGTAGTTTCTGAAAGCTATCGGATAATAGTCCAACATCCTGAACACGAATTGGAATTTTTTCTTTTTTTTACTCTGTGCTTAGAACTCTGCTAACCTATCCACCAGGCCCCCATTTCAACTTTGCTACTGTATTTAGCTATTTAAAATATTTTTAGAATTGAGATGCAATGTCCATATAAAATGCACTTTCTGGACCAATGTCACTTTGGCAAATATTTACATAAGTGTACTCTATATGACCAGCACCCCATGGAGACAGAATATTCCCAGCACCCCCAAAAGTTTTCTTTGGCCCTTGTCCGGTGATTACCCCCTCTGGCAACTACTCTTCTGACTTTAATCACCATCTCTTAGTTCTGCTTTATTGAACTTTGTAGATGGAAACTTTTAGCATGTCCTCTTCTGTGTCTGGCTTCTTTGCTCAATGTAAGGTCTATGTGCTTCACCCACATCACATGTATCAATAGCTCTTTGTTTTTGTGGCTGTACACTGCACCATTGTATGCGTAGACCATGACTTACTTGTCCATCCTTCTGCTAATGGCTATTTGGGCTTGCTTTCGGTTTGGGTCTACTTGAATAATTTGCTTCATTTTCCCCATTGTGTTCATCATTACTTGACATGCTAAATATTTTGCTTCTTTAGAGTATCATTCTACCTTTGCTAGAATATAAGCTACACAAAGGCAGAGAATCTTTGAATCTTTTCCTTTTTCCTTCCAGCACCAAGAACAGCACCTGACATACAAGGACACTCGATAAATGTTTGTTGAATGAACATATGGTTGGATGAATTGTCTTATCAACCACCATCTATGGCGCAGATTTGTCCTAGTTTGCCTGGGACTTCCTCATTTTAGCACGTCCTGGGGAAACCTAGGATATGGTTATTAGCATGGTTTCTGTTTTCTATTTGAAGACCCTGCAGCTTAGAAAGGTTTAGTGACTGGTCCAAGACATTCCATCAGGAAGTGGCAGAATCAAAACTCAAGGCTGGGTCTTTCTAATGTCCAAGATGGCATCCCTGCCTCCTGGCTCCCAAGATGAGAAGAGCTTCCCATAATCTGTTATGCTGAGGAAATTTGACAGTTCAAGGATGTTGGCGTTTATATTAGTTTCCAAGGGTTGCTTTGAAGTTTACTGCAACTGAGTTTACAGTCCACTTTGGGCTTGAATCCTGGAGCAGTCACTTGTTGACAGGATGAGCCTAGGGGGCATCACAGCACCCCCCTGAGCCTGAGCTGTATTAGTGGTGATGGGAGGATTCCAATACTTCCCCACAGGTTACCATGAGAATGCTGTGATATGATGAATGAAAATGCCCAGCCCTGACCTGATGTATATTGGGTGCTCAACAACTACTTTCACTATGATTACTCAAGACAGCTTTATGATATACACCTGCTTCTCAGTTGGGTCTTTCTCAGGGACTGCTATGGGTTCAGCAGAGTGCTGAGTGATTAGGGTGGTGGGGATGGTGGTGGGAGCACAAATGAAAAATTCTACCCTGGTCAAGGTCACGCGCAGTATTGAGGGAAGGACCGTTTGTTTATTCACATGGATGTTTTAGAATTGTGTTTTTCAAATGGTAGATGGTGACCATTTAATAGTCACGAAATCAGTGTTGCAGGTCTCTGACCAGGGAAGAATCAAACAGGAATTACCAGATGTAGTATAGTAACTGGTAGGGCTGGCTGGATTTGAATGCTGGCTCTGCATGGGGAAATGACTCAGGGGGATCTGAGTCTCACTTTCTTCATCTATAAAATGGGTACGATCCACAGGGAGGACTTGATATTTGTAAAGTGTTTACAGTGCAATAGGGACATAGGAAGTGCAACATGTGTTTGCAATTATTCACACATGCAGGATGGATATAATTTTGTTTATACTTTATGGTTTTCCAATTTTATCTGTTTATATATACATATGCATGTACAGGATAATGACGCAAAATATACTGCTATAAGGTATTTATTACACATTTTGTATTACTTCTTCTTTTCTTTTTTTTTAAGTGGCTCCACAACCAGCTTGGGCTCAAACTCGTGACCCAGAGATTAAGAGCTTCATGGTCCACTGACTGAGCCAGCCAGGTATTCCTGTTTTGTATTTCTTATTCCAATCACCCAGTTCATGCTTCATTGTAGGCAACACATAGGATCTCACTTACTCTTTCATAGCTATGTACAGCTATTAGCAGTATCCCAGTGTTTGGGGGTGGGTGTGGGGGCTCAGGGTGGTGACACTGTGCTTCAGTGGTCTGCATCGAGGGCCAGAGAATTTTCTGAGCCCGACTCTGCCTCACGGAGATGAGAGCCATCTCCATTTGTGTGGGCCATCAGCTGAGCCAGTCCCCTCGTGGCCCCAAGCTGGACAGATGCTCTCTGGCGCCTCAGGGTCGGCGAGTCAGGCTGCAAACTGGCCTTTTCATTGCAGGTTTGTCTATGAACTGTGCATATGCCTTTCCCTTCTGAGCCTTTGGCTGTTTTCATCTTTCCTTTTTCCTTCTCATAATAAAATCTAATCTAATTTCCGGTTATTTAGCTGAAATTTTATTTCCAGGGTTGGGTCCTGCAAAATGGCCACTGGCTCTGGGGACCTCAGACTGAGACTCAGGCTGACACAGGGGCACAAACCAATCCCAGGCCAGGCAATTTCCCTAAAATCCATGCCGAATGCAGAAAATGAATAATACAGACACACTTTGAGCTGTTCCTTTAAGAGGAGAAGCCTGGGCACTGGGCAGGATCAACTCTGAGAGTAAGATACTCCACGTGAGTCTGAGACAATGATCACAGACTGACAGTAGAGACAAACACTGCCTCTCTCTTCCTGTATCTTCATTTAAGAATCATTTTGTGTTCACCAAATACTAGCATATCAGGACAAGAGGGATCCTTGGGAGTGGGAACAAAGTTGTGTTCCCACACTTCGCAGAAATGGAGCCATGCTGTCTTCATAATTCATACTGCCCCTAGTTGAACATCCACAACATGCCAGGGCTCTGTTGAATAATTTTTAATAGCCTTCACAAGTTGCCAGCTATAAATTTTATAATCCCATTTAATAAAAGAACACATCGAGGCTCGGAGAGGTTAATTAACTCAGCTACCAAGAGTGGGAGTTGGGATTCGAACCCAATGTGTCTGACTTTAGAACCTCTACGTGTAGTCCATGGAGCAACAGGATCAGAATCACCTGGGGGCCTGTTAGGAATCTGACACCCAGGCCCCTTTCCAGGCTTCTGAATCAGAATCTGCATTTTAACAAGATCCCCATGGGATGCGTGGGCACCTTGAAGTTTGGACTGTATGAACCGTGTCTCACAAAGTTTGGCTGTTACTAAATAAGCAAAACAATTAATTAATTAACTGATAAACAAATAGACAAACTTCAGGTTGAATTCCAGGGTCAAAAAGTTACTGTCAGCAAGCTGCTTAATTTTTAGAGTGGCATTAACAAGCTTCTGTGGTTAGTAGGACAAGAGTGATTTCTTCACCTGGAGTTGGATGAAAAATCACTGGGGGCACAAAGACTAGTGAGCAAATGCATTTCATCTCTCCATCGTGCTGCCATCTCAGGGAGCCTTGTACCAACTGAACATGAAGGATTGGGACAGGAGAAAGCCTGGTGCCAAGGAACTCCCCCCAGGAGGTGTGACTCTACCAGCTCTCAACTACTCAGGCACTGGACTGACTGCTTTCCATATGTATTGGCCATGGTAACAGTTAAACCCAGAAGGACAGGAACTGAATTATATAGCTTCTTGTCTTCTATCTGAAGTGAGTGTTTATTTTGGACCCCCAGTTTGCTGAATGGGAGAAACCTAACCCAATACATTTGGGCCCCACCTTGCCCTGCGGTTACATCTTAAGTTCCAGGCTATTGAGGCATTGAGGGACAGAGAGAGGCATGGGCATCTGGTACCATGTACGTCAGCATTGAGGAACCCCCAGAAAAAGGAGATGGGGACACTAGGAGAGGAGCTTCCAGAAGAAAACTCAGCTTCCTGTTGCAGAAAGAATGAGCTTTAGAGAAGCCAGGTGGAGAATGGAAGGAATGGGAAGGAGGTTAAGTCAGGAGTAGACTTTGGTCAGGTTTTATAGGGGCTAGGGTGGGTCTCTGTCCATGGTCAGGCTTAATAACATCCAAGCTGTCTGTTGAGGACTATATGGTGATTAGTTTTATTGGCCACCTTCAGTGTTTGGAATTATAATCGATTGTTCACTCCTAGTTTTTTTTAAAGAAAAAATAGAGTTTTGTTGTAAATTGTCTTTGTTTCCTGCCACAGAATCAGAAACAACCCAGGTGACTGTTCATCACCGGCAAGGTCTTGGCTCTGCATCCATATATGTGATTCTTTTCTTGGAAGCTTCGACTCAATGAACTGGAAGGGTCTTGCAAGGGATATCATTTGGCTCCTTGTCTGGGTGGAAATCTTCCTCTGACATTCTAACAATGGGGTCCTCCGGACTCTGTTTGCCCACTTCTGCTGGAGCTCATTGCATTCTCAGGCATCCTGTTTATGGTTTAGTAAACTGGAATTCTTATTGGCTTCTTCCTTACCGTGACCCCTTTCTGAACATCCACCCAGTTGACCACGACCTATCCCCTGGAGTCACATTGAACCAGTCAATTCCCATTTGCAGATTGGCCTTCCTTGTTTGAACATGTCTCTCAGTATTTCCCCTTAAGGCTTCTCTTTTCTTAGTTAAACATCTCTGTTCTGTCATACTTGGTTCATCCCCTTGGCCCCCATGAGGCACATAAGGGCACAAACAAAAGAGATGCCCCGATGCTTGCCCTGCTTTTGCAGCCTCAGTCCTAAATCAACCCAGTCCACCCGCTTGTATCTCTTGTTACTCTGCCAGCCTCTTCCTTCTGACTCTGTTCTCCTAGCTTTCTAATCTGGGATTTTATTTGCTAATCATTAATTTGAGTTTTGGTTTCCTCACATACTAGCTGTGTGATCTGTGCAAGTTTCCTGCATTTTCTAAACCCCATTTGGAAAATAAAGATAAAAATTACACCAATCTCATAGGATTATTGTAACAAGTAAATGAGATAATGCATATAAACTGTTTAACATTTGGTAAACATTCAAGCAAGTTAGCTGATTTACTTATTTTAATTCAATAAGCACTTACTCCTGCTTATTATGCACCAGGCACTGTTCTAAATATTTTGGAAACACTAGCTCATTTACTTTTCATAACGACTCTGTAAAGTAGCAATATTATGCTCTTTCTATAGATGAGGAAACTGAGATGCAAAATACATTATTAGGTATTGTACTAGTATTTTTTGTTCATGCCGTCAATTAGCTTTTGTTGCAGTAGAAAAACAACCAGAAACTTTGAGTGGCTTCTGCTAAATTCAGAAATCTGGATTGGGCTTCCCTGGGTGAGTCTGTTGGTCTCAGTTGGGTTTATTCAGGGGTCCACACATTAACTAGGAACTCTGTTGTAAGGTAGAATTGGCTGGGGAATCTTAGCTCTGTGCCACGTGTCTCTCACCCTCCTTCTGGAACATCTCCTTCTGTTACCAGGAGAATATCCTTATGGTGGAAGCAGAAAC
This sequence comes from Taxidea taxus jeffersonii, assembly GCA_003697995.1. Taxonomy (NCBI): domain Eukaryota; kingdom Metazoa; phylum Chordata; class Mammalia; order Carnivora; family Mustelidae; genus Taxidea; species Taxidea taxus. Next base: position 61,670 of record RCUC01152531.1, read on the forward strand.
ACGAGAGGAAGCCAGCCCAGTTCTGTCTGCAACATCTGTAGATATCTTATACTAGGCAGACTTCTAAGATGGTCCCCAGTGACTTACACATCATATGATTCATACCTGTGTGAAATCCCCTCCCCTGGGTATGGGCAGGACTTGTGACTTGCTTCCAACTGGAATAATGCAGCAAAGATGGTGAACTTTCATGACTAGGTTACACAAGACTGTGGTTTTGGTCTTTCTATCAGATTCTGTCTATTGTGTCCTTGGCTTATGCACTTTGATAAAGTGGCCCACATGGTGAGGAACTGACGGCTGCCCAGAGTCAACAGTATGCATGTAACTGAGTCTTGCCAACAAACTATGTGAGCTTGGAAGCAGAGCGTTGCCCAGCTGAGCCTTGGGATGACTAGGGGCCAGCTGACACCTTTATGGCAGTCTTCTGAAAGAGCCTAAATCAGAGGACCTAGCTAAGCTATGCTGAGATTTCTGACCTATGGACACCATGAGAAAAAAAAAAAAATGTTGTTTTAAACTCCTAAATTGGGGGAAATTCATTATGCAGAACAAGATGAATAATACACATCTGTATGGTAAAAGCAAGTCACATGGCCAGGCCTAGGGTGGGGAATTAAGCTCTGCCTATAGTGAGAGAATTTCAAAGTTATAAGGTAAAGGGTGTGAAGTGTATGGGTACAGGGAGGGGTGGAGAATTGGGGTCAATGATGCAGTTAACCACAAGCATCTACTACCTGCCAAGAGATGTGGACATAGGAGGTACAGAGCTGAACAAGACCTAGGCCTTGCCCTTGGGGAGCTCATGAGCTACTGGAAGAGCTAAAGAAGGCTTTTGGAGTCTGAGTGATGATTTGCTCAGTTGGGGCTTAACACTGAGTCTGTGTGGAGCTTCCTGAAAATGTCACCACTCTTACCCGGGAATTGACAAAGGGAATCTGAGAACATCCCCGAGGCACCCTCTGGAATGAAGAGAACCCAGGTGTCTTGGAAATGCAGCTTTGGTGACCCCAGCCATTGCCAACTCTGAGCAGAGACCTTCGGGCAATGAAAATCATCTGGCTAATAAACAGGTCCGGGCAACCATGGAAACCAAAGCCTCATCCATCACCAGTGGCGATCAAGAGAATGTGAGGTGGTTTGGCTGATATGAAGGCATGGAGGAAAGAGGCAGATATTAGGAGCCTGGTATTAGCAGGGAGAAAATTCAAGATATACAATTTACCTGCTTGTGTTGCACACTGTGCTAGTCACTATCTGATCTGGGCATTGCAATGGCTCCATGTGGTAGACATCATTATTGGAAAACTGAGAACCAGGGATTGTGAAGTCACTTCCCCAAGGGAAGATTTGAATTCTTAGTCAACTCAAGCCAAGGTAATATTCTTTCCAGAGGGTGACCTTTTACCCAATCTTTCTCTTACCTCTTGCTTATGCTGATTCTGAGTTTTGAGAATGCCAGTCTGGTGCAATAGATGAGCAAAGTTCAAATAGCCTGAGATCCTAACTGTCTTTGTTATGACTTCCTGAATGACTGTGGCCAGAGTCACTCCCTTTGTCTAAGCCTAGTTTTTCCATTGGTGAAAGGATAGGTTTGGATTTTATTGGGGATGTCAAATCAGTTTCATCCTGCATGCCATCTCCAACTGGATGATGGTTACAATCTGATGTGTGATGTTGATGAGGACTCTGAAGCTCGGTTTGGGCTCAGTGGGAAGGAGTTCCGTGCCTGGTCGGTGAGACCTATGGTGGGTACAGACTGGGAGCAGGTAGTCTCCAAGTTCCTCGAAATTCTTCCATCGAAGAATTCTTCCATCGAAGAAATGTGACTCTCTTCTTCTATATTCCTCTTTTTTTCTTTATGAGTTTTTGTCAGGCAAAGCCAATCAAGAGAGGTCCCATCGGCCTTTGCAAAAATATTAAACTGATCTATGGAAATAGCAGTCTGGATGGATCTGCAGGGGGATGAGACCACACAAAGACCCATATGTTGCCATTCTGATGGCACCATTTTACCGCCTAGAGTAAAACCCCATCTGTAGTGGGGTGATCAGTGAGAACACCGAGGGCAATACTTAACCCTGAAAACCATCAGGTAAAGGGTCATAAACAACCGTGCTAGGGTTGTTCATTCCTGGATGGTGCCCAGGACACACGGCTCTGCCTGGAATTCAATCTGTGGCAAATGTGAACCTTCAGTTGCCCAGTTCAGGTTTAAGCTTTCCTAGCATATAAGAAGGGGAGGCGCACCTCTTCTGGTGTGGGGATCTGGGGGCAAAAGCAGCTTTCCTACTGGTCACTGTATTCATTCTTTCTGCATCTTTGATGGCTTGGCTACAGCTAGAGAATTGTAGGCATTCTGTAACCAGTGGGGTTGAGAGCCTGAAGGCCACCCCCTGCTCTAACCTGGTGACATGGTGAACAATTGAGGAGACCCTGTGAAATGGTCACTGAGCACACGCTCTGACCAGCTCTGTCTCTACCTCCTTCAGTGACAGCCAACCACAGTGTCACCTTCCGCCTCCCTGTGCTGATCCCTTGAGCTGATAAGAAACAGCGGTGGGGGATTGAGGTGGACCTGGCAAAGTCACCTGCCAGGTCTGGGCTTCCTGAAAGGGGAGAAAACGCCCCCCCCACCCCCCAGAGCTTACCAGAGAAGCAGTCTCCCGAAAGGCACACTTTGATGGCTTAGGAGAGCTGATCGTATCGAGAAACACTTGCAGTGAATCAAAAACAACTTGCTCACTCTTGCCTCATGGCGCAGGTTTGAGACATTAAACAATTTGTGTGCCTTAGATAGGAAATTATTTGGGTCACCTTCATTAATGGGCTTAGCCCCTTGGGGCTGAGGGGAGCCTCTGTAGGCTGTGGGTGGCTCTCTGTGACCTCCCCAGCACAAGGCTGCCCCAGGCTGGAGCACAACAGGTTTCTTACCCACAACCCTCCTCTCTGGGGGCAAACCTGGGTCCAGCTTACCTTTTCCTTTTCTGTCAAAAATATTTGACATTAATTTTCTAAACATTATTTCAAGGGCAACCAGCATTTATTGTAGGATATCTAGGAAGTGTACATAAGCCAAGAGGAGAAGGTAAAAAGAGCCCACCACCCTGTGACTCAGGGATGGTAGCTGGGAAGGGGTTGCCCAGAGCAGAGGACGAGGCACAAGATCAGCGGCTCCACACTGAGCTCTGGTTCTTTTACCAGCTAGCCGTGTGAGCCTCAGTTTACTCAGTAAACTGGTGGTGATAACTAGTTTGGGTGTGAGGGCTTATGGAGAGAACTTATGCCCAGCGCTGCTCAGCATGGGGCACCTGCAAGGCGTCCGTGAATGATGGCTGTTGTTCCTGGTGTTAGGTCCTGGTGCTAAGGCAATTTTTCTTGCTCAGGATAGCCTCTGGTGGGGACAAGTTAATTCAGAAAGGAAAAAGGCTGCTTTTAGGAACAGGGACTTCCTCCCCCTCCGTGCCCACCCCCATCTCTAATCAGGGTGAAGGTCAGGGACTCTAGGAGACAAAGTAACATGTCTCAGTCTTGTCTTAAACAGGAAATATTGGGAGATATATGTCCTGGTTTTACAGGGTCACAAAACTGGGTCACAAACTCCTTCTTCAAAAATTTAGAGCAGAATGGAAGGCTCTCTGTTTAGGTCCTTGCCTCCCGCGCCCCGCCCCCCCCCCCCCCCCCCCCGGACCATATCTTCTTTCAGTTGGCCAAAAGAACACAGCAAAGCTGTTTTCTAACACAGACCACCTCTGCTTTCTGGAACCAGCAGAGTCCTGTTTTTGCAGCTGCCAATGATCTAACCATGAAGCTGAGGTTCAGGCCGGATAGGCATGGAGTTTACCATCCTGTTGGAGGTCATAAAAATCACATGGAAGAAAGGCATGGATGAAACAGGGAATTTCTCTAGCAATGGGCTGGAGGAAAAGGGAAGGTCCATGTGCAGATGTCTGCCTGGTCAACCCATGGCTCATATCAAGTCTCCGGCAGCGAGTGGGAGACAGAAGCACCCTCTCTCCTGTCTGCCTAACAGCTCATTCTGTTCCATAATAGCATCAAGCCACCCTACTGTTAGCACAGATTAACACTTCCCGCCTTCTGGACGTTTCTGTGTACACGCCTGCATACAGATTCTTGCTCCGTCTTTAATTGGGCTCATTCAGCTTTGTAACCTGCTTTTCCCCTTTAACTCTGTGGCCGAACACCGCCCCGACGTCTTAGGGTTTGCTTTTCTTCCTGTTTCCTGGGGCTATGCTGCAAAAATCATCCTCTTTGTGCTGCCATCAGCTTGACCTCTTTCATTCCACCCTCTGTGTCCGTCCATCCTGTTGTTGGTTTTTTTTTTTTCTTCCTCCAACTGATATTGTTGATTTTGAAACTCAGAATCCAGCCTCACTCGGGTGGCTGGGTCTGAATCAGTCCAGCACTCTCGTGTGCATCTGAGCTTCTGGAAAGGAGGCATTCACATTGGGAACAGGCCTCTGCCTGCTTCCTGGGAGCAGGGTGGCCTGAGCCAAAGAAAGGACGTGAGAGTCAGCTGGAGGAGCCTCATTGGGCAGTGATCTTTCTGGTGCCAAGAGTCGGCTGCTCAGCTTTTAGAAACCTACAGAAATGCCAAGGATCCAGTTTCTAGAGAAGGTGTGGGTTCACCATGTCCGGCCGGGCCCTGTTCCCCAGCAGAGCCGCATGGGGATGACAGCTGTTGTTGCTGCTTCTCTTTGAAGGTGTCCAGCTGGGTCCTTGTAAAGGAGGGAGAGCAGGGCAGAGGAGGGGGCGGGAAGGTGGGAGGGAGGAGCAGAGAATCGAGGGACTGCCAGATGGAGAGGTGGGGTTGGAGTGTGTGGGCACAGGAATGGCTCACTCTTCCACGGCCCCCGCCCGCTTGAAGTGTCTTGGGCACAGGGATAGTGACATTCCTCCCTGTACCCCAGTTCTAGCACAGAATAGGTGCTCTTGGGAAATGTTTGCTGAATGAGTAATTGGCGGATTAGGTAGCACTGCTGGGTTCCTGTTCTGGATTACAGGAATGTGCTATGGCATTTCTGGCCCATGCTCCCCTTTTCTCCCTTCTGTTCCCAAACTGAGCTCATGCAGCTCCCTGCTCTGCCATGGAACTCAAGGTGATGGAAAGTGCAGAGGCTTTGGAACCGGGCCACCTGGTTTCAGACCCACCCTTTTTCACGCACTGTCACTAAGCAATGGGTTAACTGTGTAGGACTGGTCCTTCTCAAAATCTAACCTGCCCAGGAATTACCTGGAGATCTAGTTAAAATGCTGCTTCTGGTTCAGTGGGTTCAGGGTGAGGCCTGACATTCTGCATTCCTACCTAATAAGCTCCCTCAGGATGCTGCTATGGCCAGTCCATCGGCCATCCTCTGAACAAATCCTCCCCCAAATGTGTTCTCTCTTCCATTCCCTTTTGCTGCTCCACTGGAGCCTTCCTGAATGTTTCTGAATGAGCCCCCATGGAAGATCCTACTGCTCTACCCCACTCCCCCAAAGGCTCATTTCTTCTTCCGCAGACCACAGCGGTGTGTTCAATCTAGCTCTGATCATGGGGGTCAGAGGAATCCCAAGGAGAGGTTTCAGAGGCTCCAGGAACCCACCTCAGAGGAGAGAAGTAATTTAAATTTTCAGAAAACAAGAAGGGTGGAAACTGATACTGTTATCTTTCTCTGCTCTCCAGGCTACCCATATTTTCATGCACTTAATTTTCAGATCAACCTTAGGAAATAGGTACTGTCATTATCCCCAGTTTTCAGATGATGACATTGAGGTCAAAGGACATGCAGAGGACACACAGGGGGTCCCAGAGGACGTGCTTCTAGCCTGTATGCAAAACAACACACATATTCAAAGGTAGCTTTTCTGAACTTACCACTCTGTAGACCCCATAAGGTGCAAAAGGGCTCGGCTTCCAGGAGCTTTGGTTTTCTTGGGCTCTTTCCCCCATCCCCGCTCTTGGAAAGGGCCTTCCTTCCTGTTCTACCCAGAAAATAGAAGCACTAGGAAAAAAAAAAAAAAAGCCCAAAAAACTTTCACACGTTTCCTGCATCCACCACCAACCTGCTCCTGGAGTTCCTTTTCTCTGGCAATACACCCGGACCAACTATAAATGGGTCTTTTGTTAGGGAGTCTGTAGCTGAAAGTCTCTTCAAGGCACGTATTGCATGGAGCACTGGGTGTGGTGCATAAACAATGAATCTTGGAACACTGAAAAAATTAAAAAAAAAAAAAAAA
>ML107286.1:0-32645 GCA_003697995.1 Taxidea taxus jeffersonii
TATTTCTATGGTTCATATGAAAGGAAACACATCCTGCTAGGAACACATACAGGAAAACCCCTACTAGTAGCAAAATCCTGCCCAGCACATTTGTGAGACTGTTCCAAAGCATCAATTACTCCAGTGCTCAGAGAGTGTTCCTTTGCCAGCAGCAACCACAGGAAGACTCCAGAATGTCCCAAAAGGGAAAGAACATGTTCCCTCTAAGTTGTTGCTTTAATGGCAGGCACTTTTCAATGTGGGAGAGATCAAATGCATTATTTAAAAGAAAATGACAAGTAAGATCGCAGATGAGGAAACAAATGTCCTAAAATCAGCTATTTAAAAGGCAATGCCAGTAGTTAAAATTGCTTTTAGGAAGCTGGAAATGGAATATGTAAGCCTATGTAGAATAGACATTCACAAGACAGCAGACACGCAAAGCAAATATGGGAGGCGCTCCGATTAAATACAAAAATTCAACATTCATCAATTGTGGCTATGAGATGACCGAGGCGTTTTGAATTTTCTTAAATAAAATCTACCAGTGACATGTGAATGCATCTAACAAATCATTTTAACTGCAGCCAATTCTTAATTAAGAGATTAATAAATGACACATTCCAAGAAAAAGTATGCCGAAATTTACCTACATGAACAGAAGTTGTTTTAAAAAGAAGAAAAAAGATCACACGCAACATTTCTTATAAAGCACAAAAGAAAGTCAGGTATACAACAGAACTCATACAGGGCAGCTATGGCTGAAAGAGATGTGGACTCCACTGACGACACTGCCATGCTGGGGAAAAAAACCAAAAACCCTCCCCCCCCCCCCCCAGAAAAACAGCTGACCACTTAAGACAACGGACTGCAAGTATGGAACAGCCTTGATGTTGGTTCAATTTATTATGACATCAAGAATGGTAAGAACAAAGAGGGAAATTCACCCTCATTCCTGCCTTCCAAGAAGTTTCCTTCCATTACCATTATTCATCCAGGTAATAGGCAAAATAGCAAGAAGGAGGCATCAATTATAAATGTACTTTGTTTCAATTCAGTGACCCATTATCATTTTAGTTTTTAAATCTTTCCAGGAAAGAACAAAAAGAAAACAAGATCCACCAAGAAGCATCCAGGCTCAGTCCTCACAGAAGCATGGAGTGGAAAATGCTCCAAAGCTCATCAATTCTAAGCCCTTCATTTTCGGCACAGAAACATTATGTGACTTGCCCAAAGATAAAAGACTTCTAGAGAGACACAATGACCTTGAACCACAAAGTACAGGGCAGTTCAACTTTCTGCCCCCTGAAGTTTCATACTTTTTCAATGATAAACTCCCCATCATACATACAGTTTGGCTTTCCCACGTCAGCCAATATGCCACTCAGCTCTTCTGTGGCGGCACTGCCTCAACAGTTCACAGTCCCACTTGGCCTGTTTGTGCGATTTTAAAATAGGAAATCGCATTTTGCTCACATTTTATAAAAATATAGAAACTGGCTGTAAACATTCAAAGACTGAGAGACAAACAGCATTAAGCAGGCCAAATGAAGCAAATCTTTACTTCTGACTGAAAACCCTTAAGCTTAATGCCAAAGGACTATGCATTTTTTGTCTCAGAGAAACACACAAAAGGACACGCATAAGAAGCTAGAAATCTATATATCAAGGGCAATTTCTAAAAGGTGAAGCATAGTGAACAGGTTTATACTTCTTCAAGCTTTCTAAGAACTCCTACTTTTACCTTTTGCAGTTCTGTAGTCATTTTACGAAGCTGTTAGAGAAAGAAGTGAAGGACCCCGGATGGTGACATACACACTCACGGACTGGTGATCTGGACAGAATGGGAAGCTATGAAAAGGACTGCTAAAAATGAAGTCTGACCAGAAGTGAAATGAGCTACAGAACATAAATCAAATCACCACAAGGTACACTTCAAACATCTCACAATCTCGTGTCAACTATACCTCAATAAAGCCAAAACTTTACAAATGAAATCAGCATATGAACAGCAACATATAAAATATACATAAAGTAAAATATAAAATAGCAACATATAAAGATCCTAAATGCAAAAACTAAAAATCTTCATTAACTCTCACACTTGGATTGAAGAGAGACCCTTTATCAACTAAATGATGCCCTAATAGGGCCTCTAACTCACTTAAAATAAATAATAATGATGACATCACAAATTTTACAGGTGCTAAAACATGAGATTATAAGGTATTAGGGGTCATCTCCAGCTCTTCAACGACAGAAATATATTTTTGTTACTGCACTACCAAAATAAGAGCAGATATTTTCCTACAGTCATGTGCAAGGATGACATGTTTACTATCCCTCATATTCTCCCAATTTGCTGCTTATCACCAGCATCTTCATAAACACAACCACCTCTCCCCATCCCTGGAGCTTTGAAAAAAGAATTGCGTAAGAAACCTCCATCACAGAGACAGAGAGGCAGGCAGAGAATACTGCCCAGAGAACACTACAGATCAGATTCAGAGGCTACACCACCTCCCTCAAGTGTACCACAGGAGACTAGTCTCAGAAGCTGAACCTCTTCTCATCAAAGAGCCAAATTAGTCCCCAGAGTTCTCGTATCAACTGCAGAACTTTTACAGACATGACTGACCCAGCAATCTCACTTAAAAATTAATGATGAATGTGTTTCGAAATACTCTTTCTGTACCGATGACCTACTTCTCTTATCAACAACCGGTGAAAAGCACACTGTATGACTGTTCAAACTTGCTAAGTCTGTTTCTCGCACTTAGGCAGGTGGAGTTACTCTTGGGATAAAATCTTAATAATTCTTTGCCACTATACTTGTACCAGGAAACAAAATTACTGGATTCCCAGATCTTTGGGGTTTTTTTTTTAAGACATTTTTATGAAGATCTTCATAAGGGTAGGCATAGGCAAAATGAGCAATGTCAAAAAAACAAAGTAATCACCTTTCACTGAAGAATTTGTCTTCCCTTTTTAATGCCCTATACCCTGGGCAGTGACAAAACATATACTTTAGACAATGCTTTAAGGGAACAGCCAGATAGAGTGGGGAATCACTTAACCATTAAATCATTTCTGTCCTACGGTTGCTGGTTTCTTCATCTACAAAACGATGACTACTGGGACGCCTGGGTGGCTCAGTTGATTAAGCGGCTGCCTTCGGCTCAGGTCATGATCCCAGCGTCCTGGGATCGAGTCCCACATCGGGCTCCTTGCTCGGCGGGGAGCCTGCTTCTCCCTCTGCCTGCCTCTCTATCTGCCTGTGCTCACTCTCTCTCTCAAATAAATAAATAAAATCTTTAAAAAAAAAACCAAAAACGATGACTACCATATTTTTCTAGGGATCCTATTGTAATCTGAAGGCTACAAATCAATACAAAATGCTTCCTTCATTGGGAGCCAGCCCACAATCCTCCAATAAAAGACACAAAATTCACTGAGAACTCAATTAGTTACTAGCACTCACAGGGTTATACATACAACACAAACACGCAACTATGAATGCTGAGTAGGTCTTTACTCCTCATCATTCATTTATTCAAGTATGTATTGACCTTTGGTCATGTGCTTGGGACCATGCTAGACATGGCAGACACAATGCTGAGCAAGGAGACCTGGCCCTAGCTCTCATGCAGCTTACAATCTGCTGAAAGACACACATTATAACCAAACATTCACACTAACATTAATGTGCTGCTGTGACAAATGCTGGGATGGAGAAGCACACACAGAGGGAGTCAATAGCAGGAAAAAGAACCACCTCTTAGTAGTAACTTCAAAGAGCCTCCTCTCAGGATGCCTGGGTGGCTCAGTCAGTTAAGCTTCTGCCTTTGGCTCAGGTCATGATTCCAGGGTCCTGGGATCGAGTCCCACATCAGGTTCCCTGCTCGGCAGGGAGTCTGCTTCTCCCTCTGCCTCTGCTTGCCTCTTCCCAGCTTGTGCTCTCTCTCTCTCTGACCAAAAAAAAAAAAAGGCTTCTCCCTATAAGTAGGGTGTTTGGGGAAAAGATTCAAATTACATATCATTCCTTTTCAGATTAATAACTGGAGTCATGGCTTAAAATTAAGGTACTCTGCCCAGAGACATACCCAGAGCTTGAAGGTAAACATACTGAGCATGCAATTTCAAAATGAAATTAATATTATTTAAATATAAATCTATGCCTCCAGAATTTTCAGACATCCTATAGAAATAGGAAAATGTAACTCTTAAAATCTTACCACCTTGGGCAAATCACTTTGTCTGGTCCTTTTTGGTAAAAATACAAATTATTTCCTTATCTGCACACCTCTCTTCAAAAGGAGTAGAGGACAAAAACCCCCAAAGAATATCAGTATGTACAACAAAGTACAAGAAACGGGAAGAATGTAATGTCACTGAGGAAAATGCAGTTACTAGCAAATAAATTATTTTCCCACCACCCACTACCTTCCAAAGACCTCAGCTCTTAAGGAAAAAACATCATACATTTCATTTCACCAATAAAATGAAAATACCTCCAGGGAAGTGAGACAAACAAATAAAGCCTTCTCTGAGGAGAAAACAGTTGGGCTAAGTATTTTGGGAGTGAATATTCTATTACAAGAAACTTCTAGTTCTAGTAGCCTTAGCTGGCAAAACTGTAACACAACCCCCAAATCTACTTTCCTTCCCAACTGAATGAAGATTTGAAAAGAAAATCAGCCAATTCTTTATGTTAAATTAATTGGACTGCATAATAGAACTAAAAAAGAAATGCTATATGCCTCAAAAGAAAGTCAGAAGAATCCTCTTTAAAGCATTTTGAGTAGAAGACTAGCATAAAGATCAGGGGGCTTCCCATCCCTAATACTCTTTTAACAGACTGCATTTATAATAGAAAAGCAAAAAATAATAATAATTTAAAATTAGTAATGATCTCTAAAAACTGCCAGAAATACACACACACACACAATTACAAAACAATTTTTTTTAAGGTAGGCTCAATGCCCAACATGCTGCTTGAACTCATGACTATGAGAACAAGAGTCGACTGCTCTGGACGCCCAGGTGGCTCAATCAGTTAAGCATCTGACTCTCTTTCTGTGCAGGTCACCATCTCAGGGCTGTGAGACTGAGCCACCCCACAGCCGGCTCCATGCTGGGCATGGAGCTGCTTAAGATTCTCTCTCTCCTTTCCCACCTCCCTGTGCCGGCATGCCCTCTCTCACTCACTCCTGCTCTACTAAAAAAGAAAAAAAGAGAGTGAAAGAGAGGGTCATATGCTCTACCAACTGAGCCACCCACGTGCCCCTACAGAACAATTCTTATGATCACTTATTACAACTACAAAACAATTCTTTGTGATCACGCATCACTAATACAATATAAACAAAAGCCTATGGTTTTTCAAACTTTAATAATGCACAAATGAGGGCACCTGGCTGGTTCAGTCAGTTAAGGGTCTGCCTTTGACTCAGGTCATGATCCCAGGGTCCTACGATCGAGTCCCACATCAGGTTCCCTGCTCAGCAGTAAGCTCCCTCTACCTCTGATGCTCTCCCTGCTTGTGCGCTCTCTGTCAAATAAATAAATAAAAATATTTTTTAAAAACGCACAACTGAACCCCCAAAATGATTCAACAGTTGGAACACTACATAGTTTGCCCTACCCAGTTTTTGTCAATTTCTCAAGTCAGATGAATGCAAACACATTAAAACCTTGGAGCCCAGGAGCCTCTAAAAAGGGCTGATAGCTGCTCCTTGATTCCCCTCAGGGCTGGCCTGGAGGGCCCTCAGGACCCACCGGGGACACTGAACAGCCAGTCAAGGCATTAAAGGATAAGAAACTTGAGAGGAAAAAGGAAAGAGAAGCTCAATTTTCTCTGTCTACCTTAACTTCAAATCCTCATCTTGATACAAAATATGGTTCTTCTCATATCTATTTTAAGAAAAACTCACCAGATGAAAGCATGCTTCCATAGGGACGTTACTTCAATTGCTTCTAAAATCAAAGCTGCTAACTAAACTACAAAACAAAGACCTAAAAACCCCAAACTACCAGTATTTTCAACTTATTCAAGAAGAAGTCAGTTAAGTAAGTTTGCAATGAAGCACCAATATGTAATGTCACCCTGTTTTTCATCAGAATTCATGCTGTAAATAATTAGAGCTCCAAAATGTGCTTTACAAATAAAACATGTTCCAAAAAATAAACATGTACATATACACACACACTTTGCTTAAGTATCTATAATGAAAATTATGGGGTTGGATTACCATTAAATAATTTAAAAAGTAAATGTGTACAATTAGTAATCCTTCCACACCACAGAAAACGTCCCCTTAGATGCGTTCATCATCTAGTAAAATGGGAGACTGACCAACTCTATCACAAGCGTATCACGTAAAACGGAAACTCAATTATTCAACTAACATTTGTTGAACACCTACTGTGTGCCAGGCAGCATGCTGGGAAAGGAGGCACAGAAAGTGTAGGGTACTCCCTGCCTTCATGGAGTGTGAAAGATAGTGGTATTAGGGCTCACTTTCACAAACTGAAAAATAATTCCATACAGATACTTATTTTTAAATTTCTAATCATTTAACGCAAAATATAATTCAGAGGAATCCTTAACACTAGTGACATCCACAAATTAATTTTCATCTACCTTTGTAACTCCACATCAAAGCTATATTTATATTTTACATACATAGAATATATATTCTATTATCATGACTTCCACAATCTGGGCCATTTCCTCTATCCATCTTACACTATTCCTTCTCTATTACACCTGTTCCAAATCAGCCAAGTGCTATTTTATATACCCTTAGGGCCTAACCCCATGTCCCATAGATGCTGACTCTCCAACACCTTACCTTGTCCTCTCAACTCCCATGGAGCTCAGTCCCACATGGAATTCAGTATCGAAAAATATATACTTGAGGGGCACCTGGCTGGCTCTGTCGGTAGAGACATGACTCTTGATCTCAGGGTTGTAAGTTTGAACCCCACATTAGGCATAAATATTACTTTAAGAAAAAGGAATTATACACTTGAGGGCTAGAGGAACTCTGTAACATATTTTTAACTATTACACATTTTAAAAGTAAAATACTTAATACATAAAAATGTTTGAATGAGTTCTTGGAAACCAGACAATCCAAACCCCTCAAAGACGCAACAACGAAAAAAGAGAGGTGAATTATTTCTTATTGCTTGAAGGGGCTTTTTGGTAAGAGTTTATAAGGGAACAGAAATACAAAGATCAGTGACTAGCTCTGGCCAGTACAGGCCGACCCAATTTACAGCCATTATTACCCTGCCCTGATCCACTTCTCAAAGGTCACAGAAACCAAGTCACTGCTAAAACTTAACACCCTTTCCAAAGTGGTTTCCAAAAGGAAAGGGAGGGAAAAAAGGGATCATGAATATTTCAGGGGGGAAAAAAAAGGCAGACTGTTTTAGAGGTAATAGGAAGAACCTTTCAAAGGCAGGTAAGGCTTCTTCCTGATTCTGGGTATGAGAGCTAGCCTCTCTATATAGGCTCTCTCTGATCCCACACACCTTAGCTCAACTTTTCCCCTGAAACCCTGTTGCTCGACTGAAGGCCAAAATTTAGAGAGATGATCTCTAACAGGAATATTCCTTTTTATAAGTATTAATATTGGGGCACCTGGATGGTTCAGCTGGTTAAGTGTCTGACTCTTGATTTCAGCTAAGATCACGATCTCAGGGTCGTGAGATCAAGCCCGAGTCTGGCTCTGCGCTCAGTGTGGAACCTACATAATCTCTCTCCCTCTCCCCACTCTGCATTTCCTCTTAAAAAAAAGAAAAAAGGAAAGAAAAGAAATTAACAACAACAATAAAAATATTAATATTGTACCTCTGAAAGGCTAAAGAGATGTGAGGAAAATAATCTAATTAAAGCCCACAGTCATCCTAACACTGATAAACAGGGGTAGTCTAGAAGTGACTGTGGCCATCCAGGAACACATTAGTAGAAATGAATTTGAACCAATGCTTTACTATTTAAAGGAGATCAGCTTAACCAGGGGAGTAGAAGCTTCAAATGAAGAAAGGAGGATGAAGCCTGTGGAGGGCTGCCAGGGCAGGAGGCCACCAGATGTCAGCACAGGCTGGTGGGGGTAGAACACGGTTCCTCCCCTCTGTTTTACAGGACTCCACTATCACCATGAAAAGGTGAAACACCTGTGGCTGTGAATTAAACACATTTCTTCAGCCTAGGCTGGGAAGTGGCCCACCACTTGTAATTCTAAAGCTATACCATAAATGCCATCTGAGTTCCAAACAACTGAGATCAACTTTGGAACACAACCCAGTTCTGGGTTGAGGACTGAATGTACACAGTGCCTGCAAAACAGAAACTGCATCTGGGCTCTCAACCATTCAATCTTAGAAAACCGCATGGTTCACAACCATCCCTTGCAGGTGATACACATTATTTGTTCCACATGACAATTTCAGCCCAATGCATGCAAGGTATCTCTATGCAGTGTAAGAACAAAATGAAACTCTCAGAGTACTAAAAGAACCCAAAACTTCTAACTTACCTTTACCTATAGTAGCAGTGTAAAGCAGCAACAGCATGGATAATAAGAGAGAAAGTCCAAGATTACTCTATTTCTAAACAGACAACATGCATCTTACTGAATACCATCCCCAGGAGAAGGACCCCTCTCTTGCTTGCCAAGAAAAACCAGGATGACAATGTTTAGCTAAAGACACTACTAACCACAAAATTAATTCACTGTCTAGCTTGTAAAGTGATGAGTCTCCCAATAAATTCTTCTGCTTAAGGGAGAGGATAGCTCAAGTTTCCATGTGTTCCTCAGTCGCACTCATGCAGCATTTGAGTTTTTGCATTTCTAAGTCAGGCTCAATTCTTTAAGTTCCTAAGAATGAAAGGAATTACAATCTTTAACTAGAAAAGAATGCTTGACCATTACGAAAAGGAATTTAATTATCTTTCATGTGAAGTAAGCAAACAAGGGTGATTAAACATTTGTCCTAAGGAGGAGGTAGGTGCTTGTGAATCCTGTCAAGAACCCCTACAATATCAAGAGTGGAAAATACCCCCTCCAAAGGCAGCACTCTCCCCACACTTCCTTTCCCACATGTGTTTACGGCCTTTCACAAAACTGAAAAATTACATTTCTGTTCATGCAGCATGAAGACCTCAGCAGTTCTCAGAATATAGGGACACACATCTGACTCCACAATGGGGCAAAAAAGCCTCCTGCACCAAACTGCCCTGTGGCCAGATTCCCAGTCTGTCTTGGTTCCACGGAGCCGGAAAAACCGTACTGTAAAGCTGCGATCAACTTCTGCTGATCCTAAAGGGTTTTCATTATGCCTGTTACAATCTGTGTAGTTCCAGTACCCGCATGTTGCTCTTATCAAAATTAGTGTCTCCATATGCATATGGCCTAATGGTGCGGACTATTCTGGCAAGATGCAATGCAAAGGCACCTTTGCTATATTAATTGGTCTTTGAAACTTCTGAGGTAAATACCTACAACCACTGTTTACTAACGTTCAGATTATAAGACTAAGGAAATAAAAAGGGATTTTTTTACATTAAAACTAAGAAATCCAATCTATCAAAGGCTTATCCAAGAGATTCAGCTTAAATTCCCCAAAAATGCATCTTAAAAGACCTGAATATCTGGACAAATCTGATAGGGTAAATAAAATACATGCACATTCTAAAGATGTGAGAAAAGACACAAACATTCGTACAAACTACTGATAGCGATGATAAACTGAAGAGGCAAACTCTGTGAGTAGGTCTGGCAAAAGACGGTGGTGTAAGGTTAAGAGGGAACTGGTGCACTCCGTCAAGGACAAAAAGAGAAAGTACATCAGGTTCACACTGTTTAAAAAAAAAATTGACAAGGGACGCCTGGGTGGCTCAGTTGGTTAAGCAGCTGCCTTCAGCTCAGGTCATGATCCCAGCGTCCTGGGATCGAGTCCCACATCAAGCTCCTTGCTCGGCAGGGAGCCTGCTTCTCTCTCTGCCTCTGCCTGCTACTCTGTCTGCCTGTGCTTGCTCTCTCGCTCTCTAACAAATAAATAAATAAAATCTTTAAAAAAAATTGACAAGACACTATAATTCGACACAACCAACTCTAAAAAAGAATTTCACAAGACACATGGAAGGAGGTGGGGGAAGAGAGATGGAACAGTCAAGTTCCTGATATTGGGCAAGTCTCTCATGCTCCTATGACAATAGTACCTTCAACCATAACAGGAGGAATTGACCAACAAGGTACTTTCCGCTCTGGCTGTGATTCAGAATCACCAGGGAACACAAGCCCAGGCAGATGTATTTATATAGGTCTACAGATGATCCTCATGGATAGCCAAGGATGAGGACCTCTGGGGGCGCCTGGGTGGCTCAGTCAGTTAAGCAGCTGACTTTGGCTCAGGTCACAATCCCAGGACCCTGGGATCAAGCCCCACATCACATCAGGCTCTATCCTCAGTGGGGAGCCTGCTTCTCCCTCTCCCTCTGTCTGCTGCTTCCCCTACTTCTGCTCTCTCACTCTCTGACAAATAAGTACAATCCTTTTTTTTTTTCCAGATTTTGTTTATTTGTCAGAGAGAGAGAGCACAAGCAGGGGGGGACAGCAGAGGCAAGGGGAGAAGCAGGCTCCCCACAGAGCAGGGAGCCCGATGCAGGACTCAATCCCAGGACCCTGGGATCAAGACCTGAGCTGAAGGCAGACATTTAACTGCCTGAGCCACCCAGGCATCCCACAAACAAAATCTTTAAAAAAAAAAAAAAAAAAAAAGAAAAAGAATGAGGACCTCTGGACTTGAGAAATAATCTCCCAAACACCTTAAAACGATATATTCTTAGAAAGGTAGTAAAAGGGGCGCCTGGGTGGCTCAGTGGGTTAAGCCTCTGCCTTTGGCTCAGGTCGTGATCTCAGGGCCCTGGGATCCAGCCCCACATCAGGCTCTCTGCTCAGCAGGGAGCCTGCTTACCCTCTCTCTCTCTCCCTGCCTTTATGCCTACTTGTGATCTCTTTGTGTCAAATAAATATACAAAATCTTTTAAAAAAGAAAAAAAAAGGTAGTAAGATACTGGTGCTTTATATGATCCATTTTCATAGTTTTTAAAAAATTAATATAGGCAATTTCATGACCAAAGGGGGAGGATATGTATTGTGAAATTATTGCCTTCAGTCATACAAAATATACCCATCTGTATTCTACTTTCTCTCACTCTGACCTTTGCAGTAATTTGATGTAATTTCTCTTTATTGTGGCAAACAGGAAGAACCATTTTTGTTATTAATGTGAAATTCATGACAGGCCCAATTTAACATCCCATGTAGCTACTGAGGCTCTTTCCCACACAGAATGTTAATTTATCACAACACTGCCATTAACATTATAACCAGATGAGGGTCTTAGGCACCGCAGCACAATCTCCTTCCAAACCCTAAAAAGATATCAATCTTTTCCAGGAACTAAACATTTTTCCTTAAAATAGATAGACTGAATACAAAGGAGGCCTGAATAAGAGAATCTTGCCTAAACAAACATTTCTAATTCAGACAGAGGCAAAAACAAAACAAAACCTTGCCTCATCTTTAAAATTACCTTCCTAACCTAAAATTAGACAGTCTTCCCCTCTTCAGTAATTCAACTTTGATTCAAAGTCTAAAATGCCGAGTGGGAGTAGGAATCCATACATTAATAGCTTAATTTCAGAAGTAAAATGTATTAGACTTACTCTATTTGATTCTCCCCAGTTCCATTCATTAACAGACATTAAGAGTGATGACAGAGGGAATACAAATTTATTCATGGTCTACTTGCTAGTCCAGCAAGGAACCATTAGCATCCCTGCACTACAGAAGAGAAAGCAGGCTCGGGGAGGTGGGATAACTGGGCAGTCACAGCTATTAAGAAGTGGAGCCGGGACGCCTGGGTGGCTCAGTGGGTTGAGCAGCTGCCTTCAGCTCAGGTCATGATCCCAGCGTCCTGGGATCGAGTCCCAAATTGGGCTCCTTGCTTGGCAGGGAGCCTGCTTCTGCCTCTGCCTCTGCCTGCCTCTCTGTCTGCCTGTGCTCGGTCTCGCTCTAACAAATAAATAAAATCTTTAAAAAAAAATTTTTTTTAAGAAGTGGAACCATGGGCGCCTGGGTGGCTCAGTGGATTAAAAGCCTCTGCCTTCTGCTTGGGTTGTGATCTCAGGGTCCTGGGATCAAGCCCCGCATCAACCTCTCTGCTCAGCACGGAGCCTGCCTCGCCCTCCCACTCACTCTCTGCCTGCCTCTCTGCCTACTTGTGATCTGTCTGTCCAATAAATAAATTAAAAAACTTCAAAAAAAAAAAAAAAAGTGGAGCCAAGAGTGAAATTAGCTCAGTCTAGTTCTAAAGGCCTACACCTTTCATTGCCTCAGTTTCTCTAAATATAAGACTCTTAGAGCAAGAACCTGCATTGGGCTCATTGAGCCTAAAGGGACGAAGAAATCCAAAATTTTTCTTTACTTTGCTACCCTACCATAATCCAACTACTTCAACATACAAAAATGTAAAAAAAGAAGAAGAAGAAGAAGAAATATTCCCAAATGGCCAGCTGGTTTCTCCTAATTCTCAAGATACTAGCGCCTCAGTGGCTCAGTCAGTTGAGTGTCCGATTCTTGATTTCAGCTCAGGTCCTGATCTTGGAGTTGTGAGATCGAGCCCCACATCAGGGTCCACACTCAGCATGTTATCTGCTTGAGGTTCTCTCTCTCCCTTTCCCTCCCACCCCAGCACACACACACACTCTCTCTCTCTCTCTAAAATAAACAAATACATCTTTAAAAAAAGATACTAAGTGGAGTATTTTCAATGAAGCTATTAAGAGTGAACATGGGAGCACAAAACTTTTTTTTTTCTCTTCTCTGAGAGAAGCAAGAGAGCATTAACAAAAGAATGAAAGGCAAGAAGGCTTGTGCCCTGAAAACCTAGTTTACACCCGTCATCAGGTGTGCACAGGGGTGGTTCCAGTACTGACCAACTCCGTACCGTCAGGGCTGGCCTGCTACCTTTCATGAGGCTAAGTCATACTAAACTAAAAAAGTTCCCTGGCCATCTGTCCTAGTAAGAAGGCTATGCACCAGTCATCACTGTTCATTAGGGGAAAAGAAACTAGATGAGAAGGTTCTGCCCTCAGGAAAATGTCTCAAATGTTTGGTTTTACATCTGAGCCATTTTTGGCAAGAGGTGGACTTGGGTGCCAGAAAGACAGGGGGGGATACCCCTGTACTTTACGTTACTTTACATAGACAACAGAGGTGTAAATGATCATCAGAGAAACCCACCTTTCTCAAGATATTTCCAATTAACTTCAAAAATCCTTCATTCAGCAAATAACCCAAAAGGCACCTGAGACTAAGCTGTGAGCAAGGGAATCTTGGGATGCCTTGTTAGGTACCTCTCTCTCATATTCTGGCTTCTATGGAAGGTGCTTTCAGACAGTAAGCTCAAGTTCAGGTCCAGTTCCCTGCAGCAGACAGCAGTGATGAATGTCTGATGTGTGAAGACAGGGACAATGTCTGCCCACAGGGATGAGGAAAATTTCACGAAGGATCCCAAAGGACAAGTGGAATTCAGCAAACTGGGGCAGAGGTGTGGTATTAGTAAGTTCATCACAAGATGGTCTGAAGGCTGAGAAGTTTCAGGAAGCGGCAACAGAGATGAAAACATAGGAAGGAGAGTAGCAAGAGGTGAGGCAGGCTGAAGTCAGAGACACCTTGATCCACAGCCACATGAAGAAGCCTGAAGTTTAACCACAGACAGGAGGTGGAAGGCCACCATAAGATTTAAAACAGGGGAATGTTATGTTCCTGATGAACCCTTTATGATACAGAACTAATTTAAATCGTTTCCTAACACTTTCACATTTGGTTTTTAATTTATAGAACCAAAATACTGATGAGGATGTGATTTAAGGTCAAATAACTTAAAAAAAAAAAAAAAGATTTATTTGAGAGACAGCAAGAGAGCACAAGCAGAGGGAGAGATGTGGGTGGGGGTGGAGAAGCAGGCTCCTCACTGAGCAGGGAGCCAGATGAGGGGCTCAATCCCAGGACCCTGAGATCACAACCTGAGCTAAAGGCAGATGCTTAACCAAAGGAGCCACTCAGGCACCCAAGGTTTAAGTAACTTCTAACTCCATTATCAACTGACTCCATTATGCATAAATTGGACTTTACCAAAATTAAAAACTTCTGTGCTTCAAAGGACACCGTCAAGAAAGCAAAATGGCAACTTACAGAATCAGAGGAAAATTCTGCAAATTATACATCTGATAAGATACTATGTAATCGGGAATACATAAATAGCTCATAACAATAAAAGGATAATCCAATTTAAAAATAAGAAAAACACCTAAATAGAGATTTCTCCAGAGAAAATATCCAATTGTCTGCTAATTACTTCAGAAGATGCAGGACATCATTTGCCATCAGGGAAATGCAAATCAAAACCACAATGATATACTGCTTCACACCCACTAGGATGGCTAGAGTCAAAAAGTAAGAGAGTTGGGGTGCCTGGGTGGCTCAGTGGGTTAAGGCCTCTGCCTTCGGCTCGGGTCGTGGTCCCAGGGTTCTGGGATCGAGCCCCACGTCGGGCTCTCTGCTTGGCGGGGAGCCTGCTTCCTCCTCCCTCTCTGTCTACTTGTGATCTCTCTCTCTGTCAAATAAATAAATAAAATTAATAAAAAAAAAAAAATTTTTAAAAAGTAAGAGAGTTAACACTGTTGACAAGGATGGGGAGAAACTGAAACCTTTATACAAGGCTGGTGGAATTGTAAAATGATGCAGTTGCTTTGGAAAACAGTCTGGCAGTTCCTCTAACAGTTAAACACAGAGTAACCAATATGACCCAGCAAGTCCCAAGAGAAATGAAAACAAGTCCACATAGAAACTTGTACAGTAATGTTCATAGCAGTATTATGCATAATAGCCAAAAGGGGGAAAACCCAAAGGACCACCAACTAATGAATGGATAAACAAAATATGGTACACCCACACAATGGAATATTATTCAACCATTAAAAAAACATAGTACTGATACATGCTACAACATAAATAAACCTTGAAAACCCTTATATTTAATAAGAGACACAAAAGACCCCATATTGAATTATCCCATTTATATAAAATGTCCAAAATACGCAAATCCAGAGACAGAAAATAGATTAGTGGCTGCCTAGGGCAGGGGAGGGAGGAGAACAGCAAGGCTGGAGGACCACTAATAGGTATGGGGTTTCTTTTTGGACTGATGAGCATGCTCTAAAACTACGGTGATGACTGCACAATTCTGTGACTATAATAAAAACCACTGAATTGTACACTTCAGACGGGTGAATTGTATGGTATGTGAATTATATCTCAAAAAGCAGTTATAAAACAAAAAAAATTCCATTGTGTATTACTGAAATACAAATAAGCTCTCAAAAAGGAATAAAGAAACTTGTTCACTCATTTTAAAGGATCCAAACTAGGGCAAAGAAAACCCAGAGAGATTCTATTACTTAAGATTCTAGGTACTAGGTCATACTGAAATATTCATGAGGATTTCCATGTTTTAATACAGAAAAGACATCTTAAGTTGAAAAAGAGAAGTACGAAAAAGTTTTTATAACTCAGAAACAGAGTAACACAGGGAAGTCACCAAATGGAAAACAAACATGGATCTGTACCCTGCATAGGAAAGAGGCACCCAAATTTATTACTGTTCCACCTCTGAGAAAGTCAAAGGCGAAAGAGCCCAATTAATAATATCTGTTTCTGGGGCGCCTCAGTGGCTTAGTCAGTTGAAAGTCTGCGTTCAGCTCAGATCATGATCTGGGGGTCCAGCGACTGAGCCCCAAGTCTGGTTTCCTGCTTAGTGGGGAGCCTGCTTTTCCCTCTGCCTGCTGCTTCCCCTGCATGTGTGTTCTCTCCCTCTTTTTTCTCTCTGACAAATAAACACAATCTTTAAAAAAAAAAAAAAAAAAGGTTTCTAAAGCACCAGTTTGTGACAAATCAAAGTATTAAATAATTTGCCATTCCAGTTACATAACTGAGAGCTGATAATTCATCCTTTTGAACATTCCATTTCACACACTGGAGTGACTCTCTTCCTCATGGTTGGAGTAGGTCCCAAAAGTGACAGGTGCATTAAACATAAAATGTAAATTAAAAAATCCAACAGTGTTTAAAAAGTACTATGTGCCACCCTGAACCTAATCCTGAACTATGTAAAGTAATATACATAAATGCTAATTAGCACAGTCTGCAGGCAAAGTGACAAAAGAACATGAAAAATTCAATACTGTGTCCAGTGTGATAGCTCACTGCTATGTCTATTAAAATTCATCAGGCTTCAATGTACCTTCCACAAATAATCAAAAATAAATATGGACAAGGCACATTCTGCATTTGTCAAAAAGGTGTGTACCCGACCTTTAAGACTTTTTATTTTTATTTGTTAGAGAGAGAGAGAGTGTACCCGACCTTTATACCAATCTTCCTTCAATCGTCAGTACACATGACTATCACCAACCACAAAACAGTGCATGTCATGGAGGCCTAACACTGAACAGAATTCCCAGTTTTATTTCACTTCCCCCCAAGGAGTTATGCAACCTCTCAGACCCAAGGGTTACTACTAGACTTCACATCCAAACACTGTCTCTGAAACATATCTCCACTCAAAAAAATAAAAATAAAACATAAAAAATAGCTTTCCTTAAGTTAGTTTTCTGAAATATGCAAAATCAAGTCCAAAACAGATTTTTTTCCCATTTCTTCAGTTTTACAGGGAATGCAGAAAGTGAAGATACATAAACAGATATCTATTTGCCTTCACAAATGAGCAGACAGTACAAAGCAACTGCTTATACTTAATCATGTTTTTGTCTATTCTACCAGGCCCTGGTGTTAGGAGAGAATTCTGCCAGATAAGGACAATGAAATGCATTATTATATAGAGTAACTAAAAGCCCTACAAGTACTGTTTTAGAATGTAATCCCAGGCAGAAAGGCTGTGGTAAAAGGGCTTAATATTTTGTAATAACTATTACCAAAAGTAAAGACATTGGCCACCCAGTACCAGTTTAAAAACACGCACTACATCCAATTCTGTTTAAACGTCTTATAGGAAAGGAAGGCCTTTGTATCTTTCTATCCTGGGGGAGATGAACAACTTGCAATTTGCTTCTCACCCTGAATCCCACGTTAGCAACATGTAGAGCAAGTACTTCAGACACCACAAAACAAGGGCAGCCTACATTAAGGCCAAATATAGGATGTGATTCTAAACCACGATGCAGTAAAGCCTACGTTTCCTTTTCCAGCGATCAAAACCCTTTGAACACTCCCAAAAAAGGACGGCAGGGCCAGCGCCTCCCTCCAAGAGGAAGCCCCTTTCTTCTCGGCTCTCCCTTGCAGCCTGCCACTTCCCCTAACACATTCAAATCATTTGAGAGACCGAGAGCTGGTGTGTGCGCGCCTGTGTGGATAGGCGGGAGAGCTGGGTTCCTGCATTTCCACCTTCTACATCTGACCTCATCCCCAGTCATTTAGGCGCAGCGGAGCCCCACCTGCATCTCGCTCCTTTTGACTGCGTCCCTCGCCAGCTGCTCCGCTATTAGGGAAGCGGATCTCTGAATCAGCCGGTTCACTCCGACGCTCCAGTCCCCCAACCCTGCAGCGTTCCGGCTCCGCTCTTCCTCTCCCAACACCGCCCCCCCCCCCCACGCCAGCCCTGGCCCTCCCAGCCCGCCACTCCCCACCGCCCGGCTCCTCGATCTCCCTAGCCGCTCCGGACCACACTACTCCGGTTCTAGCCGAGCCCTGCCCTTCCCGACCCCCGAGCTAGATCTTTAGGACCCGGAGCCGGCCTCGCACCCACAGCCAGCCACCCTCAGGCTAGACCGCCGCCCTCGCCCCTCCCACGCAGGGCCCCAGCTTGCCCTGGCCCCACGTGAGCCTGTCTCCTGCCCCCCCACCCACTCGCTCCCTGGGGCGACTCAAACCCCGCCCCCAAGCCCGGCGCCCCCGGGCTCGGCGCCCTAACCCCGAACAGCCCCTCCCCGCCCCAGACCCCACCCAGCCAAGCGGGTCCCCAATCCCTAAAATCCTTCCTCGGACAGCTCCTCCCCACCCGACCCGGGGTAGTTCACCCGGCCGGGAGGCGTCTGGACCCCCGAAAGCCACCCCTGGGCAGCCTCCTCCCCACAGGGATCCCGGTTCACCCTCCCCAGGCCAAGCGGTTCCGTCCCGAACCTCCGGCAGCATCCCCTGCTCCAGCCCGCTGCACACCGGCCGTAGTGGGGGGGAGCGGCCCAAGGGTCTGCGCCCCGCGCGCCCACTAGAGCCCACTCCCCTCCACTGGGCCCTGCTCCACGCCCCGCCGGCTCCTGTCAGCCGGCGCCGGCACATGCTGAGAGGACCGGTCGG
The DNA here is from genome assembly GCA_003697995.1 of Taxidea taxus jeffersonii. Lineage (NCBI taxonomy): Eukaryota > Metazoa > Chordata > Mammalia > Carnivora > Mustelidae > Taxidea > Taxidea taxus. The sequence continues at coordinate 18,432 of ML107286.1, forward strand.
CCCGCCAGCTCGCTCCCGAGCGGTCCCGCAAGGCGCGCGCTGCTCACCAGGGCCGAGGTGCCTGAGGCGCCGCCGCCACCGCCGAAGTCCCCGCTGCAAAGCCCGGCGTAGCCTCTAACCGCTGCCGCCTCCCGCCTGGCACTGAACGCGGCGCGGGGGAGGGGCGCGGGCAGTCGCCGCCGCCGCCACCGCAGCCGCACGCAGGCCCCGCCCCCGCCCCGCGCCGCGCCCAACCAAAGGGCCCTAGGGTTGCGGCCCGCCACGCCCACTTCCGGGAGGGGAAGCCCACTTCCCACCCCTCGTTCCACGCCCCACTCTCGTTAGCGCCCCCTCTGGTCTAGCCGAGGGAGGCCGGTGGGCTGCGGAGGAAGGCGGTACCCAAGCACACGCACCGCCTACTAGTCAACCAGCCGGAGGGCCACGCCCATGGGCGCTCCCTAGCCACGCCCGCTGCTCCTCAGAACCGGGAGCTCCGCCCACTGGCCCGCTTTGGCTCTGTAGGGCCACAACCCCCGGATCCTCAAAGATTCTTCCAGACCCCCTCAAAACCGGAATATCAGCTTCTCTGAGCCCGCCCACTGCCCCATCCAAACCCTTAACAGGCCTCCTGGCTCTCTAAGCCCGCCTCCCCTCCCACTGTGTCCGAACTGGCCCAATGGCGCCACAAAACCCCGCTCCGCTGCTAGAAGCCCCACCCACGGATCCGACCCGATTCTCGGCATCACAAGCCCCGCCCACTGCCTATCTAAACCCTGAATCTCCAAGCCCCGCCCTGAATTCCCCAACTCCCGCCTTTGCCAGCCGAAGTTCCGCCCCTGCTCCCATGACACCCTCCCACCACCGCCTCTGGGGACTGCTAGCGTTCCACCCGTCCTCCACTTTCCGTGGTCGCATTCCTAGCACAGGGTGGCTGTCCCGGGGCTTGGCTACACCACTCCCCAAGGAGGTCCCGTCTTGACCCTATTTCGCAGGTGAGGAACGGGTTCTTCTCTTCTTTTGCTGGCCAAAGTCCCTCACCCGTTTGCTCAGTAGCTGGGCCGCCCAGGCCAAAGAGCAGCGGATTCGAGTCCCAGCTTTGCTGCTGTCAGACTGTCCTGGGTCAGTTCCCTTCACTTCTTCAGGCCAGAATTTCCTGATCTTTAGCGAAAACTTGTCCTGCTATTCGCCAGAGCCCCTTTCGGAAATACCAACTTCGGAACTACAGAAATTTGGAACTGAATGAACAAAGCAGGCCTGCCGAGGGGTGGCTACTTCCCAAAGCAAGAATCTTCGCATTTTTCATCCTAAGCATTAGCCTCAGAAATATGTGGTAGGTAAATTATGGTCCACCTAAACCAAAAGAGGTATAACAGCAACTTACTGATCCTCTCTAGGCCTCAGTTTCTTCATCAGTAGCATAGGGATTGTGGCGGCCACTTCCGGAAGGATTCCGTGAGTTTAGTAATGCACTTAGCAGGCTGGCTAACTTGTGACGAGCCCTCAGCAAAAGATGCTGCCACTGCAGGGCTGCAGCAAAGTGGGGGGGAGGGTGAGTTTCCTTTTGCCTTCAAGCAGCCACGAACAGGAGCACCCCTTCCACAGCAAGACATGGCTGCTAACGTCATTTAAATGAGATGAAGTTGGGGAAGCACCCAAGCATTTGGCCATGCACGGAAACCATTGGCTGTTATCACGATTCCCGTTTTTAGTGAAACAAGGGCATTGTTAGCAGCCGAGCTCTGAGTGGTTTGGGGGGGAAATGAAGGTTGATGCAAGTGCTTTGCGAAGGATCCGGGAACCAAACTGATTTACTCTTTGGGAACAGATCATTGCTTACATTTAACATCACTTATATTTGCCAGGCACTATATGAGTGCTTTGAACACAAAATCTCCTGAAATTCCTCCAACAATCCAATGGCTACAAAAACAATTCTTTTTTTCTTAAGAACCCATTTATTAATTTGAGCAGACTCCCCATTGAGCACGTAGACGACGATTCAGGGCTGGATCCCAGGGACCCCAAAGTCATGACCTGAGCCAAAGGCAGATGTTTAACCGACTGAGCCACCAAGGTGTCCCTGCAGATGATTTTTTTTTTAAGATTTTACTTATTTATTTGACAGACAGAGATCACAAGTAGGCAGAGAGAGAGAGAGGGGAGGAAGCAGGCTCCCCACAGAGCAGAGAGGCTGGATCCCAGGACCCTGGGATCATGACCTGAGCTGAAGGCAGAGGCTTTAACCCACTGAGCCACCCAGGCGCCCCTGCAGAAATGATTCTTAATCCCCATCTATAAAGGTGAAGAAAATAATTGCTCAAGGTCACACAACTTGAGCCAGGCAGAGCTAAAGATAAAAGCCACATCCCTCTAAAGGCAGAACTCTGCACCCTCTGTGGGTTAGTCATTCCATTAAACTGCCTCTATGGCAGCAAGAAAGAATAGAAAAAAACAGCGACTTTGGATCCTGGTGGCCTTGGCCTTAACTTCAAGCTCCTCACGTATCCACCACATGACCTTGGGCAAGTCATTTTTCCCTCTCTGGCCTTACTCTCTTTATCTATATGGTAGGGTTCATCCAAATGCTTACTTTAATTTTTAAAGATTCAAAGGTGGGGTTTTAAAGATTCAAAGATCTAGATTCAGTGAATTAAGGCACAGCAAAGCATCCTGCACAGTGCCTGTTACACAGCAGATGTTTAAAACTTGTTGATTCACTTAGCCCAGTTTTCTCAATGATGAAATCAGAAGTAAAATTTTCCATGACACCAATTTCCCCCAGATGACAGTACCAGAGAGGACTGGACTATCCTGAGAAAGTCCCAAGGACTTTGCCTCCCGGGTGCCTGTTTCAATCCCTAGCTTTATCCCTGGGTTGGGAGTGGTGATTCTTACACAAGAAACAAGGCCATCTCACCACCCCACCCAACACCTGCCCTGGATGTGGTCAGCTGAGAGTGGCTACTCCCAGAAAGAGTAGGAAGATTGTGCAACCCTTTGCCAGGAGAAAAAACCAGCATCTCCCTGTTTGTTCCTGAAACCACAGCAAAGCCGTTGTGAGCCTGAAGGTAATCTTGGCTCTGCCTGAGCTGGCCCTTAAATGAAGGGACTTCGGTCCAGGTGAGATGCTGGGTTTTAGAGTCTTTTGCCAGTAGTTCCTGAAATAACCTAAGATATGTGCTAGACGAAGGGGAGTTGAATCATCAGGAAAAATAAGTGATTCCGAATGCTACACGCCACAGGTGCGCCCGCTCATGTATGAAGAATAAAGGATTACGAAGCCTGCATTTGGAGCTCCTCAGCACTTCATATTTCTGGTTTCTCTTTGTACCAAATGGGGACATTAGTCTTGGGTTGCCCAGGCAACCTGGAAGCTGAGTGAATTAGCCCAGTGGAAGCATTAACAAATAATAATATTAAATACATGAGAGACTAGAAACCTCTAGAATAATCTCAGCAGGCAAGACCCCTAATTGAGTGACAGAAGAGGACAAAGCTCAGAAAATATTAAAATTCATGCTACATCGATAAATCTCAATTCTCCCTGCTTTGAATACCTTTCTGCGGACTAGGAGCTGGAAATGAGTGGCTACAGATGGATTGCTTTTTTAATTTAATTTAATTTTTTAAAAATTTAGAAAAGATTTATTTGACACAGAGAGCGAGCACAGCAGGGGGAGCAGCAAGCAGAGGGAGAGAGAGAAGCATGCTCCCCACTGAGCAAGGAGCCCAGCGTGGGGCTCGATCCTACGACCCCAGGATCACAACCAGAGCTAAAGGCAGATATTCAGTGGACTGAGCCACCCAGGTGCCCCTGGATTGCCTTTTTATAAATTAAATTTTTTATTTTGAGATAACTGTAGATTCACATGCAAGCGTAACAAATAATACAAAGAGATCCTATGTACCCCTTACCCAGTTCCCCCCAGTGGTAACATCTTATAAAATGATAGTACAATATAACCCAGATGTTGACACTGATACAGTCAAGATACAGAACATCACCAAAACCACAAAATCACAGCCCAGTTTCATGGCCACACCCACTTCCTGCCTAACCGCCTCCTAACCACTCCTCTGTTCCCAATTTCTCTAATTCCATCATTTCAAGAATGACAAATGAAATGATATAGTATGCAACCTTTGGGGACTTTTTTTTTTCCACTCAGTATAAATTCCTGGGGATGTACCTAGGTTGTTGCACACATGAGTACTTTGTTCTTTATTCCTTCTGAGTGGTATTCCATGGTATGGCTATTTCCCCGTTTAACTGTTCGTTACTTGAAGGACACCTGGGTTGTTTCCAGTTTGGAGCAGATTCTTACCCAAAAAGCTGCTCTAAACACTATAAACATTTGTTCAGGTTTTTGTGTAAACATAAATTTTTATTTCTCTATAAAAAATATATTTGCCGCATAGTACCATGGTTGGGTCATATGATAATTGTATGTTTAGTATTTTAAGAAACTGCCGAACTATTCCTCAGAGTGGCTGTACCATCTTATATCCCCATCAAACAGAAATCCAGGGGTGCCTGGGTGGCTCAGTGGGTTAAAACCTCTGCCTTCTGCTCAGGTCATGATCCCATGGTCCTGGGATTGAGCTCCTGGAGAGCCTGCTTCTCCTTCTCCCGCTTCCCCTGTTTGTGTTCCCTCCATTGCTGTGTCTCTCTCCGTCAAATAAATAAATAAAATCTTTAAACAAACAAGAGATTTTATTTATTTATTTTGAGAGAAAGAGAAAGAGCAAGCACAGGGGAAGGGGGATGAGTAGCAGAGGGAGAGAAGCAGATTCCCTGCTGGGCATGGAGCCAGATGTGGGGTTTGATCTCATGACTCTGAGATCATGACATGAGCCAAAACCAAGTTGGATGCTTAGCTGACTGAGCCACCCAGGCACCCCTGAAATCTTTTCATATGCTTAGTTACCATCTGTTTCTCTCTTCTTGTCTTTTGCCCATTTTTTTTTATTGAGACTTTCGTGTTTTGACAGTTAAGTTTGAGAGTTCTTTTTATGTTCTACATACTAATCCTCTTTTGAATATGTAGTTTCCAAAATTTTCTCCCAGTAGGTAGTAGTTTTTTCATCCCCTTAATGTAGTCTTTCACGGAGAAAATATTTTTCATTTTGATATTCAGTTTGTCGATTTTCCTTTTTTGGCTCACATTTTTTGTATTAAATCTAAGAATTCATGATCCATGTCAAATTATTCTTTTTTAAAGTTTATTTACTTATTTTTAGTAATCCTTATACCCAATGCAGGGCTCAAACTCACCACCCAGAGATCAAGAGTCACATGCCCTCTTAACTGAGCCAGCCAAGTATAACTTTGTTGAATAAATTTTTTGTTGTTGTTTTTTAAGATTTTATTTATTTATTTGACAGAGAGAGTGAGAGACCACAAGCAGGGGGAGCAGCAGAGGGAAAGGGAGAAGCAGGCTCCCCACTGAGCAGGGAGCCCAACGTGGGACTTGATCCCAGAACCCCTGGATCATGACCTGAGCCACAGGCAGATGCCTAACTGACTGAGTCACTCAGATGCCCCCTGCTTTATTCTTTTTAAGAAATGTTTTAGTTATTCTAATTTCACTGCCTTTCCATATAAATTTTAGAATAATCTTGTTTGCATCTGCACAAAAAATCTGAGATTTTATAGGAATTGTTAAACCCATATATCAATTTGGGGAGAAGTGACAGCAGCTTTACTATACTATTTTTCAATCCATAATATCATATGATGTCTTTCATTGTGTTGTGTGGTTTTAGTGTATAAATCCTGTATATGTTTTGTGAGATTTACACCTAAGGTTTTTTTATGATTATAAATAGCATTGTATTTTTAAATTTCAGTGTCTATGAGTTCCTTGGTAGGGTATTGAAACACAACTCTTTTTTTGTATGTTTAACTTGTATCCTGCAACTCTTTTGAACTCACTTATTAGTTCCAGGAAGTGTTTTGTAGATTCCTTGGGATTTTCTATGCAGACCATCATGTCATCTATAAATAGGGATAGTTTTATTTTTTCTTCTCTGATCTGTATGCCTTTATTCCCCTTTCTTGCCTTATTGCACTGGCTAGAACTTCTAGTACTATGTTGACTAAATAGCAAGAGCAAACATCCTTGCCTTATTCCTGACTTCAGGGAGGAGGCATTTAGTCTTTCTTCATAAACTGTGATATTAGCTATAGATTTTCTTTGTACAAACTCTTCATCAAGTTGTGAAAGTTCCCCCTTTATTCTTACTTTTTGAGTTCTTATCATGAATAGGTTTGAATATTGTCAAATGTTTTCTTTACATCAAATGATATGATCATATGATTTTTCGGTACTAGCCTACTGCCATGGTAGGTTACACTGATTGATTTTTGAATACTGACCTGGCCTTGTATCCCTGTAATAAATTCCACTTGGTCATGGTGCATAATTCTTTTTACATGTCGCTGAATTCTATTTGCTAATGTGTTTTTAAGCATGTTTGTTTTTAAACTAATGAGGGATATTGATCTATAGTTTCCCTTTTTTGTACTCCTTGCCTGGTTTTGATAAGGCAGAGTAACACTGCCTTAATAAAATGAGGTGGGGGAGTGTTTATCTTCTCTTCTATTTTCTGGAAGAGATTGTGTAGATTGCTGTTAATTCTTTAAATGTTGGGTAGGCTTTTCCAGTGAAATCATATGGTCTAGACTTTTTTTCTTTTTTTGAGGGGGAGCTGTTAAATTACAAATTCAGTTTCCTTAATAGTTGTATTGCTATTCAAATTATCTATTCCATATTGGATGACTTATGGTGGTTTGTGTGTTTTAAAGTATTGGCCCACTGGGACGCCTGGGTGGCTCAGTTGGTTAAGCGGCTGCCTTCGGCTCAGGTCATGATCCCAGCGTCCTGGGATCGAGTCCCACATTGGGCTCCTTGCTCAGCAGTGAGCCTGCTTCTCCCTCTGCCTGCCATTCTGTCTGCCTGTGCTCGCTCCTGCTCTCTCTCTCTATCTGACAAATAAATAAAATCTTTAAAATAAAATAAAAAATAAAAAAATTCAAAAAAAGTATTGGCCCACTGCACTTAAATTGCTAAGTTTATGTGCGAAGAGTTGTTTGTAGAATGTTATTATCTTTTGATGCCTAGAGGGTCTGTAGTAATAGCTCCTGTTTCATTCCTGATATATGTAAGTTATGTCTTCTTTTTTTCTTGTTTTCTTAGTCTTAGAGATTTGTCAATTTTACTGATCCTTCCAAAGAACTGCTCTTCATTTCATTGATTTTCTCTATTGTTTTTTCATTTTCCATCTCATTGATTGGTGCTCTTTATTATTTCCTTCCTTCTGCTCACTTTGGGTTTATTTTGCTCTTCTTGTTCTAGGTTTTTGAAGTAGGAGCTTAGATTATTGATATGAGACTTTATCTACTGTATGTATTTAGTACTTCATTTGTAATATATGCATTTAGTACTATAGGATTCCTTCTCAGTACTGTTTGCCACACATTTTGATATTGTATTGTCATTTTCATTCAGTTCAATGTATTTTTAAATTGCCCTGAAGACTTCCTCTTTGACTCATGAATTATTTATAAGTGTGTTATTTAGTTTTGAAGTGTTTGGAGATTATCCTGTTATCTTTCTGGTATTACTTCTAATTTGGTTGCATCATGATCAGAAGACACACTGTATGGTTTATTTAATTCTTTTAAAATTTGTTGAAGCTTCTTTTCTTAGAATTTTTAAAATCTTAATTAAGTAGGCTTCACACCCAACATGGGGCTTGAACTCATGACCATGACATCAAGAGTCGCATGCTTTTACCCAATGAGCCAGCCAAGTGCCCCCAAAGATTTGTTTTGTTTTTGCATTTTTATAAAACCTGATGAAAAAAAACTAGAATCTCAAACTGTACAGTCAACGGATGTACATAGTTATCAAAAATGCACACACTCCACTTGGCATCTCCTGAGTTTCTTTTTAATGGCCCAGGATGGAGTCTGTGTTGGTATGTGTTCTGTGGGTACTTGAAAAGAATGTGTGTCCTCTTGTGCTTCAACAGAGTGTTTTACAAATGCCATTCAGAGCTTGTCAGTTGATAGTGTCCTTGCTGATTTTTTGGTTAAGTTGTTCTTTTGATTGTTGAGAGAGGCATGTTGAAATCTTAAACTATAAGGATGGATTTGTCTATTTCTCCTTTCAGTTCTATGTTTTTGCTTCACATGTCCTGCAGTCCTGTTGTTTGTACACATTTAAGATTGTTCGGTCTTCTTGGTGGATTGCCCTTTTATCATTACAGAGCGTCCCTCTCTGCCTGGTAGTTTTCTTTGCTCTGAAATATACTTTATCTGATATTAACATGGTCACCCTGAATTCCTTTGATTACTATTTTCATATTATATCTTTTTTCCTTCCTTTTACTTCCAACCTGCCTATACTGATATATTTGAAGTGAGTTTCTTATAGGTTGCATATTATTGGCTCATATTTTTTGGTCCAATCTCCATCTCTTAATTAGTGTATTTAGACCATTTACATTTAAGGCAATGATACAATGTCAATGATAATCTGACATTTTGTTTTGTGCTTGTTTTACTTTACATTTGTCTTATTTTCTTTTTTCTGCTTTCTTGTGGGTTACTTGAACTTTTTTTTAAAATTCCATTTTGATTTATCCCTAGTATTTTTGAGTTTATTTCTGTATGGGGCTTTTTTTAGTGGCTGCTCTAAGTATTACATGATAGATAGGATGAACCTGTATCTATGTATCTATCTCTATATAAGTATAGATATGTTCACCATCTACTGGTGTCATTTTACCAGTTCAAGTGAAGTATAGCAAATGTATTTTCCTTTATGTCCGCTCTGTTTATAATACAACTGTCTTAAAGATTTTCTCTACATACATTGAGGACTATATCAGATAGTGGTAAAACTCCTACCTCTCTATTATGCCTCCTCTGAGGCCACCCTAGTGGAGAGAGACATGCACATCATCTCATCAGGTGGGGGTAGAAATCTAGACTCCTCCTGTGGTCTCCACCAATGCCAATGGGGGGACGGCCTCATGACCACCCAGCAGGGATGAACATCCCCACTCCCTACTCAGCCTCCTCTGACACCAACCCATGACGTAGGAGCATCCATGAGAAAATGGTTTGCACACTTGGCACAGGGCCCAGCCCATGCTAGGACTGAATCCATGCAAAATCCCCAGGATGGACTGAGCTGATGGTGAAAGGCCTTGGTGTAATGACCGGCCTTGCTGCGGGTCCTCCTGATCCTGGGATCTTAGGTGAATCACATCACTTCCTAGGGCCTCAGTTTCCTTATCTCTTCACTGGGCAAGAAAATGTGATGCTAACCTGAAATTATGTTTGTGAGAGTACCTGCCCCAGATCCTGAATACAAATAAACACTCTAATGGAATTGGTACTTACTAAGAATGTACTTACTTCTCACCAGGCCCAGTGTTACCAACTTGCCAGGCTCTAGCTCAAGGACTATTCATCTTAAGCAGATGAAAATTAATATGGTTTTTTTCATCTCCATTTTATAGGGGAAACTGAGGTTTGTTGCATAATCAGAGCTAACTGATACAAACTCAAAAGACCTCTCAGTAGGGCTATTCTACTTAAGCTTAGTAACTCCATTCTCAGAAATTTATCCTAAGGCCATAATCATTGTTGGATGCAAAGATACACTCAATTCCCATTATTTACTATTGTCATACTCTATAATAAAGTCACCACAAACACTTCATTACTGAATATTGAATCCTTGCTCCTAGGGGAAATACAGGGCTGGGTTCCTGCAGACCGTGGTCATGGCATTTTCATCAACCAATCAATATATAACCTAGTTTTGGGATACCTGGGTGGCTCAGTCAGTTAAGCCACTGACTTCCACTTAGGTCATGATCCCAGGGTCCTGGGATCAAGTCCCGCATTGGGCCCCTTGCTCAGTGGGGAGCCAGCTTCACCCTCTGCCTCTGCCTGCCACTCTGTCTGCTTAAGCTCTCTCTCTCTCTCTCTCTCTCTGACAAATAAATAAATAAAATCTTTTAAAAAATTATGTATATATAAAACCTTGTTATATATATAATTGTATTTTATATGTAAAATATTATATGTGTAATACTTATATAATAAAAATAAAATATGTATCATTAACATTTATTAATTTATTATCATGTTTTATATATTAAATATATTAATATATTATATTAAATAATAGATTTTAAATTAATTCAATAAACATCAAATATATCAAATAATATAATTTATTCATATTATTTTATTACATTATATATTATATATTTTATTATATTGTATATTTGTATATTCTTAAATATGATATAATTTATAATTAATTATTGATATATTATTAAATTTATTAAAAATAAAAATATATAATAAAATAAAATATGATGATATAATTTATAATAGTATATACAATGTATATATATAATCTTGCTTTATGTGTGTTTCTGTTGGAAGGCACCTTATTCAATATATACATTGTTCATTAATATATATTTATATAGTTGATTCACTAACATTGAACTCACAGCCAATAGCCCTGCAACTCAGGTCTGAACAAAGCTTATCTAATGCAAACATTTTCTCCCTAAGGCACACTACAGCCTCTTTGCCACTTAGGAATCCTAGACTATACTTGAGTCCTACACTTCGGGGCCATTTTAAATAACAGATCATGCCCTAAATGCACACCCATGCTAAAAATGCACACAAGTACTAAGTATACCATGAAAGGACACATGCTTACATTAGGAGAGCTGAACCAACAAGAGGGCCGAATGTTGTTGCCTCGCTAGACCTCAGCCGGTGGTGTGCCTGCTGGATGGCTAACATTTCCTCCACTCTGCACATGCACGTGCCCATGAATGACTCCAACAGCACTCCAGGTGTGGCTTTCGGGGCTGCAAAGTAGTTGAATTTGCAAATTTGGAGTCCGCCGATAATGAGGACTGAGCATATATGGGTCAGGACGTTTATTGCTGTTTGTTCTGGAAACAGCCCTTGATGGAAACCAGAGCAGATAGGTAAATACATTCCAGTGCAGCAATGGGACAGAATGCAAAAAATGCGGGGTATGACCAGAAAGACAGGCTGAGGTCAGGCCAGAAAGAATGAAGAGCAGCCAAAAATGTCTGTTCCTCATCTCAGAGGCAAATAGGACTTTCCAGAATCCAACCTCTGCCTTCCTCCTACATGAGGTCTGTGGTCCCCGGCCCCCACATGCCCAGATAACATCTACAAAGGACTAGTTTGCTGCAAATACGGCCTCAACCTTTTCCCCTGTGAAGCCTGACTATCCCTCAGCCCACGGGGAGCCACGGGTGGTTACACAGGAACTAGAAAAGAATTTTGTGGAAGACGATTGGTTGCTTGACGATATGGAAGGCTGTCCCAGATACGCCGTTACATGAAAAAGGCAGGTCAGAAAGCATTTATGTCCCATTTCTATAGACACACATATACCCACGGTAATAGAAATTATCTCTGAGCGACAGCATTCAAGTTATGAGTGAGTTTCCTGTTTCTATTTCCTGTTCTGTGTTTTCTCACGTCTCTGTGAAGGGCATTCGATGGTTTGAAATTTTAAAATGTTACCTTTTCGAAGAGGGTGAGAGAATTCTGTATATTCAAGGTGTTCTGTCAAGATCCCCAAGCTCCTTGAAGATTTTTCAAAATTCAAATATGACTCTGGGTACCAAAAAAACCCACGTGCTTGCCGGTGTAAATCCCGTTGTCGAGGCAATAAACCTTAACAGCTGCCTGTGTCATTTACAGCGGCATGAGCCACACACCCCAGAGTCTACCTTGGCCAGGGTTCCTCCGCACTGTAAGGGGATTACTGTTAATTAGCAACAAAGATAAAGGCTTAGACCATGGTTCTCAGCTGGGGCAATTACACACCCCACCCCTGCCCCCAGGGTACATCAGATGGTATCTGGAAACATCTTTGGCGGTCACAACTATGAGATCGCTGGGAATGATGCCAAATGTCAGCGATGTACAGGGCAGCCTCCGTCCCACCCCACAATGACAAAGTATGAGGCCCCAGATGTCAACAGTAGCAAGGCAGAGAGACCCTAGCACAGACATGGGCAGCCTGACTGTCTTACTGGGCTTGGGGTTTTGCAGGAAAAATCTCATGGGATCCTCACAGCAATCCTAGCAGATAGGGCCTACAATCATGCCTGTTTTACAGAAGGGGAAACTGAGGCTTTAGGAGGGGAAGGAACTGAGATTATACAGCTCTGTCTTGCATGTTTCTGACTTCAGAGCCTGCCTTCTCTTCCCCTCTGCAGCCTGTGCTTCCAAATTGCTGAGTTATTGCTGTTTTTTTGGGTTTTGTTGTTGTTGTTTTGTAATTATGGAAACTTCCAGATAGAGAGAAAAGCAAAGAAACCAGTCAAGTGAACCCACGTGTTCACACTCTCCAGCATCAGAGCTACACTTGGGACCTCCAGGATGGGATGTTCTCCTACAGGGTGGAGAATCCGTGAACACAGCAGGCTTGGAGCCCTCATGGGGTAGGGGTGGGGAGTGGAGGGTGGCGTGCAGAGCACAGGAGCTCCTTTCTCAGGTGGTTTGGAATATGTTCCCTTTTCTTTTACAGGTTTTGATCACAGCTCCCCTGGCAGCTGTTGTCTTTCCCGAGCAGAAGAGCGAAAAAACAGAGAGCGAAGAAAACAGAAAGGATCGTCTGTTTTCTCCCCAAGGAAGTGCCACGTCCCTTTCTGAGTCTGATTTCTCCCAAAGGAAAGCTGAAAAGGGGGAACAGCCCTCTGAAACAGAGAGATTCCTGCCCCCAGAACTGTCAGTCGCAGGAAGGCATTATTCGCCCTGTGGGAGCCAAAGTAGCTCTCCCTTAGTATCTGTGTGCATATGCCACTTCTTATGCGAAGAAGCGTCACTCTCTTGGATTCAAGCGAATGCTCCCTGGTTTCTGCTTTTTGCCGGGCTCAGCTGTACTCTAGTTTTGGACTACAGACAGCAAGCAGGAGTCAGCTGGCTTCTTTCAAATAATGAGGCCAGATCTTCATGGTGGGACAGGAGAAACCGGGTTTGTAACCCAGATAGAGGCTTCTCTTAGCTCCTATTAATGTTTGAACTGAATTGCATGTGCTGGGGAAAACAGCCACAGGGATGGCTATGACCTTTGGAATCAGACAGCCCTGAGTTCTGAGTGCAGTTGTTTCCAAGGATTAGCTGTGTGACCCTGGTTAAATGATCACTTCTGTGAACAGCAGTCCCCTCCCCTGGAAAGTGAGGATTATCCATTCAGCCTATTTTGAGCTGCTACTCCATGCCAATAAGTGATTTCTGTTAACTTAGTTACTACTGAGAACTGTATCCTTTTTTGTTTGTTCTTCCTGATGTCCCTGGCAGGGTCACTGAGGTAAGATTGCAAAAATGGCTACAAATTACTCTCTTCCATCCAGCCCCGTCCCTGTCCCTGCAGTTGTTCTCCACTCTTGACTCAGGTCTTGACCATGGGACTGGCTTTGGCCAATGGGACACGAGCAAATATGACACATGCAATGACTTGCAGATTGTTTGTGTGTGGAGCTCACCCTCTCTTGCTGTACTTGGATCCCAGCCACCCTGTGAAAAAGCTCAGGAAGAAGAAGCTAGCCTGCTGGGTGATAACAGTCTTATGACCCAGACACATCCTGTCTCCCCCAACCATCAGCCCCCAATCAGCAGACATTTGAGTGAGGACACCCTAGACCGTTTAGCCATGATCGACCTTCCAGCTGACCACAGATGCAAGAGCAAACCCATCACCAAGCTAAATAATATATGTTTCTTAAAGCCCCTAACCCTTAGGGGTGGTTTGTTACACAGCAGTAGTTAACTGATACATAGCCCTTATCCTCCCACTTTACAGACAAGGACATGGAAGCTTGGAGAAGCTTACCCAAGGTCATGAAGTCAAGGCTCGGTCTCTTTCTCCTACACCATGGAATGAGGTCCCCTCTGCCATCTCTAGTCCCTAAAGCAGAAACAATTATTAATAAGACAGCTGATGAGGCGAGGGCTGTATTCACTGCCTGCGTTCAGTGGTCTGCTGGGAGACCCTAGCCATGCCCTTGGCCTCATTAGCTTGGTGGTCATAAAATCAACTGTTCAGAAGCTCCGTGGAAATATGTCCAGCCTGGAGCATGGCGGGAAGACCCACCCGGCAAGCTAGGGGATGCAGGCTCTTTGAAAACTCACGATTCAAA
>ML107286.1:37645-49821 GCA_003697995.1 Taxidea taxus jeffersonii
GGGCTCCCTGCTCAGTGGGGAGCCTGGTTCTCCCTCTCCCTCTGCCCCTACTTCAGCTTGTACTCTCTCCCTCACTTGCTCACTCTCTGCCTCTCAAATAAATAAATAAAATCTTAAGAAAGAAAAAAGAAACCAAAGCATTTGATCCATGGCACACATTCGGGATTCAAATTTGGGTCCTTTATTTATTTTTTTTTTAAGATTTATTTATTTGAGAGAGAGAGAATGCAAACAGAGGGGCAGAGGGAGAGGGAGAGAGTCTCAAGGACATTCCCTGCTGAGCAGGGAGCCCAGTGCAGGGCTGGATCCCAGGACCCTGAGATCACGACCTGAGCAGAAATAAAAAATTGGACGCTTAACAGGCTGAGCCACCCAAGTGCCCCAGGGTCTGTCTTATTTGTGATGTGGGCTTATCCGTGGTGCTGTGGGACCTTTTACTATTAACAATTACACTCTCCACAGTGGTTAAACCCATGCCAAGCTCTAGGGCCCATAATGATCCTTTCACATGCATATCTCCTCTAATCCCCAAAACATGCAAACAGATACTATTATTATCTTCTCCTTTTTAGAAGAGAAAACAGAGGTTCAGAGAGGTATAGAAACCTGTCCGGGGTCACACAGCTTGTCGGTGGTTATAGCTGGGACTGGAACATGATATGAACACCACCACCTATGGACTTTTTACTCTATTCGCTGCCTCTGTGAACAATGTCAGGCACAAAGTCCATGACTTACATGCCTTTGAATGTTCTCAACATAGTGTTGTTGAGTGTGATGCTAAATAAATATTAAGCAAACATACTAGTGATTAATGAATGGAACCCTCAACGTTTCTCCAAGTACTCATGCAGGTTCCCTGGGCTTGTGCATCACGGGGGAAAGCTTTAGAGCACATGAGCCTGAGGAATAGGAGCCGACTTCCTCACCATAACCCTCATTCTGGCTGCATGGACTCTGATGAAATACTCTTTCACGAAACAGATGGTTTTGCTGACCCTCTTTAAAAGGTTTCTGAGAATCCAGAGAAAGAAAGGGGCAATTAACTGATAATGGGCTGGGCTTTCTCTGCTGCCCAGCTTGGGCTATTCGATGTATTAGCTGGCACATTAACAGGCTGTGACCATCTCTCCCTGGAAATGCCCACGGCCACTAATCAAAAATCAGTCTTCATGGGGGAACAGCATGGAGACGGCTGTTGGTCACATTTGGGGCTTTCCAAATATACTCCACGTCCCCAGAGCTGATGGGAACTCGTATGGGGAGGTCACTCTAGATCATCAGACCAGTTCCACGTCAGAGCCAGAGCTGACAATCTGGCAGGAAAAGAGAAATGGCATTCTCCCGTCATGATTCTTGAAAGTGCCCTGGTCTTCAGCAATTTGTTAGTTACCTCTGGCTGCAAAATCCATCACCCAAAACTGTACTGGCTTAAAACAAAATCATTTATCAGCTCTTGCAGGTTGAGAATTTGGGAGCCATGTAGCTGTGTGGTTCTGGGTCAGGGCTTCTTAGAAGGTTGGAGGTGGGGGTGCCTGGATGGCTCAGGCCGTTAAACACCTGACTCTGGGTTTTGGCTCAAATCATGATCTCAGGGTCATGAGATCGAGCCCTTTGTTGGGTTCTGTGCTCTACGGGGAGTCTGCTTGAGATTCTCTTCCTCTGCCCCTGTTCTGTCTCTCTCAAATAAATAAATCTTAAAAAAAAAAAAAAGTTTGCAGTCTGGTGAAACCAGGACTGCACTCTGTGGAAGGCTTCACTGAGATCCCACACCCCTTCCAAGTTGCTTCACCCACATGGCTGGTTAGCTGGCGTGGTTGCTGATGCGAGGTGCCTCAGTTTCCCATCACGTGGGCACCTCCTCGGGCTACTGGAGTGTCCTCCTGGCACAGCAGCTGACTTCCCCAGATGGTGAGATTCAAGAGCCCAAGGCAGAGACTGCGATGCCATTTGTGACCTAGCTTTGAGAGTCACACACTATGCAGGCCAGCCCCGATTCCACAGGGCAGGCAACTTCCTTGAGACGTGACTATGAGGCAGTGTGGGGCCCCCATTGGAGAGAGGCTACCATTTCTGAGAATCAGGTCTAAGGAAGGATGGCAGGTGCCACAGAGGCGTTAGGCAGAAAGGTGTTCCATGCAGCATTGTTTACAATAGTAGGAAATTGGAAACAACCCATGCATACCACCTCCTCCTCCTCCTTCTCCTTCTTTTTTAAGATTTTATGTATTTATTTGAGAGAGAGCCAGCACACGCATGAGTGGGGGAGCGGCAGGAGAGGCAGAA
This sequence comes from Taxidea taxus jeffersonii, assembly GCA_003697995.1. Lineage (NCBI taxonomy): Eukaryota > Metazoa > Chordata > Mammalia > Carnivora > Mustelidae > Taxidea > Taxidea taxus. The sequence goes on from ML107286.1 coordinate 39,932, forward strand.
GCAGACTTCCTGCTGAGCAGGGAGCCTGATATGGGACTTGATCCCAGGACCCCAGGATCATGACCCAAGCCAAAAGCAGACGCTTCACCGACTGAGCCACCCAGGGGCCCTCTACGCATCCTCCTATATGAGAAACCACACAATGGAATAATGATTATCTGCATGCCTACGCCCAGAGAAAGAACCGGGAAGACATAGTCAAGACATCACCATGCTTTGCAATCTGGTTATTCCTGCGGGTGGGCACGTGATAGAGTAGACTAGGAAGCAAATCGAGGCTCAAGACGCCCGCACGTAGGACCACTGAGGGAAGGAAGCCAGCTCTTCATTTATAAATTCATCCTGCCTGCCTGCTCCTCAACACTCCCAGAAAACAGAAGTTAAGCGTCTTGGTTTCTGAAACAACCCTTCGACCTGGCGGTCTTCTAACTAGAGGCTGAGCAGCTACCTCTAGGGTTTGATTCCAAGTAGCAGATGACCCAGCGAGGGGCAAGGGATTGCTTCTCATTCGCCCCCTGCAGTCCTCTCTGTCCCCTACACCGATCAGGACACCGATCAGGACACAGATCAGGACACCGAGAGGCTTCTGGAGCACCCAGGGCAAGCAAGGGCCACAGAGATATTACCCTGTCCCATGAATTAGAAACAGACTTTTGTCCCCCTTCCCTCCCCTCCACCAGTTCAGTGAGAAACGACCATTTTTCTTGACCCTCAACACTAATTATCCAGGGAGTGCAAAGAAAAGGAGACCATTTCTAGAAGAAATCTATGGCCCCCTTGGGTCCCTATTTCCCTGAGGCTCCCAGGACTCAAACAGCTTTTAAAGGATGCAAATACAGGGGCGCCTGGGTGGCTCAGTGGGTTAAAGCCTCTGCCTTCAGCTCATGTCATGATCCCAGGAGCCTGCTTCCTCCTCTCTCTCTCTCTCTGCCTGCCTCTCTGCCTGCTTGTGATCTCTGTCTGTCAAATAAATAAAATCTTTCAAAAAAAAAAAAAAGGAGAGACTAGGGACGTCTGAGTGGCTCAGTGGGTGAAGCATCTGCCTTCGGCTCAGTCATGATCCCAGGGTTCTGGGATGGAGTCCTGCATCAGGGTCCCTGTTCAGCGGGAAGTCTTCTCCCTTTTCCCTCTGCTGCTCACCCTCACCCGTGCTCTCTCTCTCTAATAAGCAAATAAATCTTTTTTTTAAAGATTTTATTTATTTATTTGTCAGATAGAGAGAGCAGGAGCAAGCACAGGCAGACAGAGTGGCAGGCAGAGGGAGAAGCAGGCTCACTGCTGAGCAAGGAGCCCGATGTGGGACTCGATCCCAGGATGCTGGGATCATGACCTGAGCCGAAGGCAGCTGCTTAACCAACTGAGCCACCCAGGCGTCCCATAAGTAAATAAATCTTAAAACAAAACCAAAACAAAACAAAAAACAAAAAGTTAAAGGAAAGAGTAACAGGGTTAGTTAGTCTCATGGTTGCTGTAAGGTTTAACGAGATCATATTTAAATGCTTAGCAAAGTGTAGAGTATGCAATAAGAGTATAATAAATGGTCGTCAGGATCATACTATTGCAGATTCACAAGACTGGCTGCCAGAGCAGACCCTTCTGGCCTAGATGGAGCCTTTGTGAAATTCGGAGACGCTGAGCCACTAAGACCTCAGACTTCTCATCTCTTAAGTGTGGATGCATACATAAGACATGCCTGTGTCGCTGGGATGCTGAGACCAGCTGGTGGATCTGGTGTAGACTGTCGAGCAGGTCTCAGACCCTGCCCGTTGGACCTGCCTGTATTAAGTACACCTGCTCTTTGCCTTGGCCTTTGGCCGTGCCCCTCACCCTGCTGCAGATGGTGCCCCTGGAGGCAGGTGGGCACACAGGTCCTGCAGCTAGGACCCTTGCCCTGGAGGCCAGAGGGCTCAGGAGGTGTGGGCCATGCCCACTCTCCTCCAGACTGTATACCAGGGCTGGGCAGGGAGGAGGGGCATGGTGCCTGGGGTCTGTGTGTAATGGTCTGAGGAGGTGGTGCCGGTGGGCAAGGGAGCATCCTGTGGGCAGGCAGGTAGAAGGCAGGGCTGCCCCAAGTATACCCATCTGACCCAGGGTGACCCCTCCCTGCCTCCTGGGGCAGCAAAAGCCATCCCGACACGGTTTGGGCACCCCCAAGAGGCTTCTGGACCTTCAGGGGGATGAAGGGGGATAGGGGACAGGGCACCTTCTCACTTGCCCTTCGGGAGCTGCTAAGAACACACTATGTCCGGAGGCAGCTGACCTTGTGTGTTCTTCTCACTTCCCTTTCCCGGGTGTGGGAGGCCAGCTGAGCTCCTGAAACCACGTAACTCACTGAGTGTCCCTGGCGACTGTCACTTCCTTCATTCAACAAACAGATCTGGGGCTGGGGTCAAGAGCCTCCTTCTCCACTGTATGCTTGGGCAAGGGACAGTCACCTCTCTGAGCCTCCATTTCCTCATCTGTAAAATGGGGATGACAATAACGCTTGCACAGAGTTTGTAGGATTTAGTGAGAGAACAAGGCCCTGGGTAAGGGGGTCTGTTCCTATTGCTCTCCACCACTGCCTGCCACCCACCTTCTCTGCTCTAGAGAGACCCCTGCCTGGTCTACCCAGAAGCCCAACCCTGCTGGTTGTTTTGGGACTGAGCAGGGAGAATGGCTTAGGTCATAGCTGGAACCAGCAAGATACAGACTCTGTGACCTTGGACAAGTCACTGGCCCTCTCTGGGCCCCAGTTTCCCCATCTGTGGAAGTCAGGAGTTATACAGGAAAAGCTGAGACAGCAGTGCCTGGTACATTTATGGAGTACTTACTGTATGCTTCACTCTTCACTGACTTCTCAACAATTCTAGGGGGCACCCATGTCGTCGACCGCCCATTGTCCAGGAAGTGAGGCTCAGAGAGGTGGGGGGACATGTCCACAGCTAGGAGCAGTGGTGCTAGCTTGAGGGCTGCTCTCCTGTACAAGTAGCTTCCTCCCCTTGGGGTGTGAGGCTGACTCTGGAGGGGCTTCCATTCCCTCCAGCTTTCACTACCTCATTTCCAGCATCTGTGGGGAGGGGCTGTCCCGGAGGAGCCGCTGCCATCCCAGCTCCACTGAACTCAGCACAAAGGTAGTGCCAGGGCCAAGGCTCCCTCTCCACCAAGTCGGGAGGTCTGATGGAAAAACACCCCAGAGCCAGCTCAGGTGGGGAGGGTGTTCTGGGAGCTGCTTCGGTTCTCTGAGCCCACAGCCAAAGGGCCACAGAAATGAGTTTCAGTTCTTTCAGCAATCTGAGCCCCTACCATGTGCCTGGCATGGAGCAAGACCCTGGGGTTGGGTAGAAAAAGTGGGAGAACTCACCCCAAATCACAGAAGCCCGTGTTTATGGGGGACTTAGCAAGTGGACTCCCCTTTAATCCTCACCACCTCGAGTGATCTGTGCTGTTACGATCCTCAAGTGACAGATCTGGAAAATAAAACCCAGAGAAGGAAAATGACTAAGGCCACTGAAGCCACACAGCTAGTTGGTGTTGGATCTCACACTGGGAACCCTTGCAGCCTGACTCTGGGCCTGAGTCACCTCTCTGCGGTGCTGTTTGCTGAACATCTACTCTGTACAGTCATTGTCATCTCCACCCCTCCCCACAGACTGTAACCCTATTTTACAGAGAGGGAAGTGGAGGCTCAGAGGGGTTAGGTAACTGGGCCAAGGTCACACAGCCAGGAAGTGGCAGAGGAAAGATTCAACCAGTTCTGCCTAACTCCCCCCAACCTCTCATGGCTCCAGAGGGGAAAAGAGGTCAGCTCCATCATTCATCATTTTATTTATGTAACCATTCATTGAACAAGTATTTATTGAGTGCCTATTATGTCCAGCACAGGGTGGGCCACAATAAACCTGACACAGTCCTCAACCTAAGGGACTCACAGTCTTATACATGCCCATGGGGTGCTTGGACTAAACATCCCTCTCTTCTGGACTCTTGGGGGCGTGCTGTTGGGATGACTTTCTGGAAGAGGTGGGTCTGGAATTCTGCTCGTTTTCTGGCTGGGTGACCTAGGTAAGCCATTTGACTTCCGAGTCTTCATCTGAACAAAGCCAGCAGTGTCACCTGTTACATTACCAAGCCTCCACTGCTGGGCAGAGAAAGTGGGAGGAGGGAAGAGCTATGACATCACTGAGGTCTAGGCCCTGGGAGGCAACAAGCAGAGAGTGCTGAAAGCCTTGGAAGGCAGGAACACAGGCAAACGGGTGAGGAGAGCGCAAAGGCCCCAGACAGGGTGTGGCCTCCATGAGTCTAGGGCCAGAGATGTGACCTCAGCTGGACCCCTTGAGGCTTCCAGCAGGAATGAGGTCAGGGCTGGAGGCGTGTGGCCTGAAGAGAGGAGGGGACCTGGCGAGGTATTCTAGGATGAAGAGAAGCCGCAGAAGGGGTTGTTGGAGATGGAAGATTCTGGGCTTAAAGCTCTTGTGTTGTCGTCACCTGGATTCAAATCCAGGTCAGACATTCCTTAGTGACCTTAGGCAGGTGATGTCACTCATCTTAGCCTCTGTTTCTTCCGGTAGGAAATGTTCATACCTGTGTTGGCAGCCTGATGGATGGAATCAGATATTAACAATCATTTTATTTGACAACTGCGTGTATAGCACGTCGGTAGGCCTGGTACCATTCTAAGCCCTTTATGCGTGCGAATTCCCCACGAGAGGTGTGTGGCACAGCCAGCGGCAGGCTCACACACCAGGAGGGCCGCTACTGTCCCTGTAGACATCATGTGATTTTGATACAATGACTGTGTTTTACTTTCCAATCACCGAAAACAACAACCAGGAAAGCAAATTCCATTTTGGGAGCCAGATGGGGCCGCCTAGGGCAGCTCTGGGAGCCGGGCTGTGAGCTAGACCAGGATAAGAATTCAGATTTGGGGCGCGGGGCGGGGGGGCGGTCCTGCTAGGGCTGTGCACTTGGGATCTTCTCCTGAGACCTCCAGGAAGCACAGCGGGAGTCAGGAGCTGTTTCCGATGGGAAACGCGCCGGTCCCGGTCCCGGAAGCTTTCCAGACACAGTTTGCGCGTGCACGTGCCGGCGCCCGGGAGGTGGGCGGTTTCCAGGAGGTTTCCCAAGTCAGTGTGTCCAGCGCCATTCTTGCCCCATCCTGCGTGCGCTACACCCTGGCCTCCCGTGCCCATGCGGCCGCGCTGCCAGCCGCCGGCCCCAGCCGTCTGTTGTGGCAGATGTTTGACTGTGCCATGGCAACGCCAGAACAGGATGTGCCTCTGGATGGAAGCAGGGACAAGCCCACGCTCCCAGGCCGCCCACGCCGTTCCCTTCCCCAAAGGCTTATTGCAAAGAACCGCCGGGGTCCAGGACCGGGGGACCGGCGATGTTTGTATCCAGAGGGAGGCAGAGCCAGGGCCCTCTGTCCTCCGAGGCTCCAGGGGCAGGGGCTGGGGCGATGTGTGGGCACAAAGCAGCGGAGTCCTCCTCCCCCTTCTCCAGGCAGCTTGCGTTTGCTTCCCTCGGCCCTCAAGAGCCATGCTAAGGCTGCAGGGTGGGGAGGAGAGCGGCCCCCTCCGCAGGGTCTGATCTGTGGGTGGGTCTAACCACTGTCTTCCCCCCTGTTCCAGCAACGACTTACAGGGATTACTTTGTGCCAGGACCTGTTCTAAGTACTTTATGTAACAAATAACACTAAAATTTAGGGGTGCCTGGGTGGCTCAGTTGGTTAAGCGTCTGCCTGCAGCTCAGTTGATGATCCCCGGGTCCTGGGATGGAGCCCCACATCCCTGCTCAGTGGGGAGTCTGCTTTTCTCTCTCCATTTGTGTGCTCACTCTCTCTCAAATAAATAAATCTTTAAAAGAGAATAAGATAAAATTCAGGTGGGTGTCGTTGGTGCTAACTATCCAGTGCTAATCTTTAGCACAACACTATGAAGTTATCTTTGTTCAACTTGGGAAACTGAGTCACAAAGAGGGTTAATTCATGTGCTCCAAGGCACAGAGTAGGTAAGTCAGGGATCTGGGATTGGGACCCAGGCCTGTCTTGCTCCAAAGCCTTTGACTGGAAGGGTGACCCTGCCAGGACCGGCTACATAATTTGCAGGACCCAATAGCAAAATGTAAAGGCCTGGTCTTTGTTAAGGAATCATTAGGGATTTTGGGGTGCCTGTGTGGCTCAGTCGGTTAAGCATCTGCCTTTGGCTCAGGTCATGATCTGGGGTCCTGGGATCAGCCCCCATATCGGGCTCCCTACTCAGTGCAAAGCCTGCTTCTCCCTCTCCCCTCCTCCTCAAATAAATAAATAAAATCTTAAAGAAGAAAAAAGAATTATTAGGGATTTCAAAAGAGTGGCAAGCAGAGCTTTAGACCAGTCGCAGTACCCTGGTAAGTGCAGAGTCCCGCGCAAAGCCTTCGCCCTGTGAAACCAACCCTGGGTGCTGCATCACCAGCCCCCAGATTCTCAGAGGGTGGGCCTGAGCAGCCCGGAGAGGCTCACGGAGCAGGATGGGGAGCCACCACAGACTGGGAGCACTCTGTTCTGGGGCCATGCTAGCTCATAAGAGGGGAGCAAAGACCTTCAGGAAAATGCTGTGTTGAGTCCCCCAGAGCCGGGAGCTTACAGTGCAAATTTCAGCTCAATTACAAAAGCATCCTTTCATTAAATCTTTACACTTTCCTTTTTCATTTTAAAAGTAACAGAACCCGGGGTGCCTGGGTGGCTCAGTGGGTTAAGCCTCTGCCTTCGGCTCAGGTCATGATCCCAGGGTCCTGGGATCGAGCCCGGCATCAGGCTCTCTGCTCAGCAGGGAGCCTGCTTCTCTGTCTCTCTCTGCCTACTTGTGATCTCTGTCAAATAAATAAATAAAATCTTTAAAAAAATAAATAAAAGTAACAGAACCCTGTTGCAGAGATGCTGGAAAATAGGTAAGAGGAGGAGAAGACACAAACCTGGAATCCTACCTGTCTGACTCCATTTCTTTTGGCAGGTAATATGTTTTCTTCCTGTCATTTACAGAAGGGCTTGCTGTCAGGAACCCCAGGGATGACAGATGGCCTCCTCTTTGTCCCCAGCACCTGGCACATAGCAGGGGAGCCATGAATGGGGTGGGGGGTGGGGGTGGAGAATGCCGGAATGAATGGGTGTTATAAAGGGATCTGGCTTGGGTGACCTTTCAGATCCCTCTGGACTCTGAAAAACTCGTGATTCTCAGATTCATAGCTAATGCCCGGTGCTGACCTAAGGTTTGGTCCAATGCGCCAAGCCCTTATTGGGGTCCAGAAGGGGACAGGCTTTTTGCCCCTGCCCCAGAGGGAGTTGGTTTAGGCAATCATGGGTGTCCCCAAACTTTCCAGGCCTTGGTGAATGGAACTAGGACTCGCTCTCAGAGCATATCTCATTCATTTGTTCACTCATTCACAATCATCAAAAATTTATTGAGCACTTACTACGTGCTTGGCATTGCCCTAAGTACACTATGGGCTATTTTCTTTGGGGCGAGGATGGCAGGGTAGAAAGTATACGAATTTGGAGTCAGGCACCCTGGATTTTTGTCCCTTTCTGGCTGTGTGGCTCTGACCCACATTCTATAACCTCTCTGAGCTTCTACCTCTTCGTTTGTGAAAGGGGGTCAAACCCGTTATGAGGACCAACTCGGTAATATATGTGTAACGCTTGCAAGAAGTAGATGCTCGGCATAGGTGACTTCCTTCCTGCCTCCCTCTCCTCCCTCCCTCCTGCTGGTACCAACAAGAACGGCCAGCATGATACAGCACAGATGATGGGCCAGGCCAGAGGGGGTGGTGTACATTAGCTAATTCTCAAATTCTCGGCTCCACGAGGTAGGTAGCATTGTTCTTAACCTATTTTGATGTCTGACTTCCAAACTAGAGAGAGCTCACCACTTCCAACATACCACCTGCAGGAGAATCTGTCTCAGCATCAGGGCCCTAGGCCTCCTTTCCTATACTGGGAGGCTGCTCCAGTAAACACCAACATTTTATTTGCTGGAACGGTTTATGACAAGAGGACTTTTGAGCTGAAAGGGGACCCTTTACAACTATACTCCAGGATGCACACGCGGTTTCCCTTTGAAGGCAAACAATGGTGGACAGGGTATGGGAGAGAGACACACACTTTGTATTGTCCAAATAGCCTTTGGAGTGTGACGTGGGTCAGGTTTTTCCAGGGGCTGGAGGCTTCATTCCTGACTCCTGTGTTTTCTTGCTGATACCTATAGGGAGACCAAGATGCATCTTTGGATTGCTTTTTCTACTCCTGGGGTGGGGACCGCCCTGGGAAAGTTTTCATGTGGGGAGGAAGCCGTACCCACTGGCTTCACCACTTCCCAGATGTAACCGCAAACCACAAGGGCAAACCACTTGCCCTCTGCGGAGTGAACTGCGGATCACACCAATGGGGCTATCTGGGGGACTCTGGGATTCCTGAAAGAAAGTGCCAGGTATACAGAAGAGCTAGTAAAATCTTCTCCCTTGTGCTAGGGTACCAGATGCGTGGCTGGTGTTTTCTGGGCAGGGCTCACTCAGGATGCTGTTGGCAGACATCTTCAGAGCGAGCCTCGGGACCCCTGATGTGAATCCTTCTGAAACGCCAAGCTCTGCCTTCTGGAGCCTCCTGCAAGCGCCTTGCCAAAAGGGGCTTCTCCAGGTGTCAACAGAAGTAAGCAGGGGGTCCTTCTCTACAAAACTACCTGGGATTCCACTCAACCTCAAGCTCGTTACTCTGAGAATGAAACCAGGGTAAAATCAGCCAACGAGAGGAATGTTCTCCTAGGACCCTGGGTAAACGGAGTATCTGATGAGTTTTGGGAACGCCCAGGTTCCATTAGGGGGATGTGGGTGTTGTCTCAAGGAAGCATGTGTGGAATGTGAGCGTAGCTAGCAAAGTGGAAGCCTGCCCCATTGCATCACACTCTTTATTTTGATGGTTTTTGTGCTTGGCCGTTAGAAGTCCCAGGGAATCCATCAGGAGCGTACGAAGCACTGGGCCCCGCCCCCCAGGCTCTGATTCATGTTTGGAGCCCGGGGAGCATTTAGGAGGCATCCCCAGCTCTTCCAATGATGAAGACTGTCCTGAACCGTGACCCTCAGTGGTTTGATTTCCCAACCATATTACAGAAAGGACTGCCCTGCAGCGTGCTGGCACTAACTGCAGGAATCACCCCCTTCCTTAACCTTTTGATTTCATACTCCACAACCAATTCCTAACCATCATTTGGCTTCAAATGTAGATTTGTCTCGAGGACTCAGTGTGCTCTTTGGCAAGTGAGAGTACTTGGGACTTGCGACAGCTTCAAGTCTTGCTCTCAGGCAATCCGTTTGCATTCTGGTTTATCCATCAGTCTCCTGTGAGTCCAGGTGACAGACACAGCAAGCCGAGGTGAACGGAACGAAGGGTTTCTTGGATCCACAGGCACTGGAATTGAGTGGTCATGCCAAGGTACTCGTGGCCGACAGCAGTGCCCGCCAAGCATGTGTGTACCTCACATCTCCCAGTGGTCCTGGCAGCTGGGGGTGCGGGGACCAAGTGACTAGGTCTTACGCATTACAGCATAAACACAGGTGTATCCCATCTGAAGGCAGTGAAGAACGAATGTGAGGCCCCATGCTCTTTCCCCCGACTGCACAGCCAGAGCAAAGAACACCAAGATAGCAGGGTTTAAAAATGAGAGTAGCAGGGGCAGCTGGGTGGCTCAGTGGGTTAAGCCTCTGCCTTCGGCTCAGGTCATGATCTCAGGGTCCTGGGATCGGGCCCCGCATCGGGCTCTCTGCTCAGCGGGGAGCCTGCTTCCTCCTCTCTCTCTGCCTGCCTCTCTGACTACTTGTGATCTCTATCAAGTAAGTAAAAAAAATAAAATAAAAAAAAATGAGAGTAGCAATAATAATAATAA
>ML107286.1:54821-67856 GCA_003697995.1 Taxidea taxus jeffersonii
TGTAGACCTGACATACAAGCCATGCTTGTGCAAATGACAGGGACGCCAAAAGCCAAAGACTCGCTCAAATTTGTAGTCCTCCTTCTACGCTTTCAAAATTAAAGTTTGCAAAAATATATTGTTCCCATACACCAGACACGTGAGGTTAGAAGAGCAATGTAAGCCTTGTGTCAAGCATCAAATCTAAAGGATCGTTTGACACAAAAATGGAGCCACAATGCGAAGTTTCATTTGGCAAAACATAGACTGAACTCGGTATGTTTTTTGAGAATGAATGATGTTTCTTATGGCCGGGGATAGGGGGCCATAGGGATAGGGCAGGAGGGGAACCCAACAGGATTTCTAGGAGGAAGTAGATAATCACCCTTTAAGGTGATTTTGACTGACAGGGGTGGGAAAACAAATTCCTATCAAATAACATTACGATTTAAAAAGCAAAACCAAAACAAAAACCAACAACATCGGGGAGGAAAAGTTCCTAAAGAGAGTGCTTCTGCACAAACTCCACCCACTAGCTGAAATGTGGACCACCCCCGTCTGCCCTAGTTCCTGAAAACCCTGCCTGCGGTGCCCTAACCCTAACCCAGGTCTGACCACTGTAAGATCTGAGATGGCAGCTCCTTCAGCCACTTTCTGAGCGTGGTCGGCGCTGGAAGGCTTCTCGTTTGACTGAATAAATCCAGCGGACGGCTGAGTGCACACTATACTTTGGGCAACTATCGGCTGGCAACGCCCCGCACCAACCGGCCTACCCCTACCCTGCAGGACAGCACATGGGGGTTGGGCGGGCAAGGTCTGGGTCGGGAGAAGGCAAGGGCTGGGCCTGAGGTGTCCAAGGGGCAGGGCAGGACTTTGAATTTACCAGTTTCTTTGTGGAGGGTCCTGGGCAGCCCTGTGTTGTGGAACCAAGGGTCAGCAAACCTTTTCTCTAAAGGGCTCGATCAGGATTATCTCAGGCTGTGCAGGCTACACAGTCCCTGTTGCATATTAGATTGTTGTTTTAAAAAGCCCTTAAAAATATAAAAGCTTCGTAGCTCAAGGGTCCGTTACCAGAGTTTGCAGACTGCCTGGATGAAACCTTTCTGTCTTACTACCAAGCATCTTTTATTTTTTTCTCTCTCTCTCTCCAAAATACTTTCAACAGCCCGTCTTACTGACCAACACCAGTGTACTCCCTCCATCCATGCCTGGAGCCCGTGGTTGTGTGATGGGCGCAGCTCTCCTGATTCTGAAAGGGGCCCCCAGAACCCCGGCCAGGAGCACAGAGCCCTCCTCCACTCTGTCCTCACCACCAGGAAGGGTGAGAGAGACAGGGAGCAGCAGCCTCATCAAAGGAAGGGGTGACTGTAAACATCTGTGAAGCTTTTCAATGGTCTCATTTCTCCAAGAAGCTGTGGGAGGGCTGTTCCTGGAGAGGGACTGGCAGAGCGGCTCACGACTGCTTAGAGGCCCCTTTCCTCCCTGAACCTGCTCCTGTGACCTCATGAGCCCGAGGGCTCCTGGCAGGACAATCCCCGTCTCAGACCCACCATCCCCGCCACACACACTGGAGCACTCTCAAAGCCTTAAGGCAACCACATCAGGTTCAGCAGCAGAGGAGACGCAGTGATGCTCCGTGGGTCCTTCTCCCCAGACTGGGGGCAACTTACACGTCACCATTAGCAATGACTGAGGACGTCACATATACACATGCCCCCTCCTCACCCCAGTGCTGGCCGGACGCACGCCACTCTGCTGGGACCACACACCAGGACAAGGAATTCAGCTTCACCGATCATCCCCATGCACCACGGGGTCGGTCCAACAACAGCATTCAACAGCCTGTTCAGACTTTACCTAGAGGTGTTGCGCATAGTCGACTTAGGACCCTTTTGGGGGTCCCCACCAAAAAAATAAGAATTAAAAAAAAATCTCTTTTGGAAAAACCTTTTCTGACACAGCATTATTCCCTGGAAAGAGCCTTGGTCACGACTGTATTTTAAAAATAAAAAGCAGAGCAAGAACAGAGGTAGGACTTCATACTGCCATCCGAGGGCTTCCCTGTGAGGGCCCGAATGAGCTAGGAACATGCGCTGTGCTTGTGGGACCTTCACGGTGCACACGCAGTGTTCAGGGAGTGTGTGCATGTCTGCGTATGCGCTTTTTAAAAACAGGATTCTTCCTGAAGACACAGGGCTTGGGGAGCAGAGTTCTATATCTACTGGCCGATGGCTTCTGGCTCTCCTGGCCCACCCGACTGGCACCCCCCCTTTTCCTGGTGCTGGGTTATTCTTGTTTCCTCTCCTCCTCTCTGCGGCGAGAGTGGGAAGAGTTAGAATGTCACTCGTTTAGGAGACGTCACGGCCAAAACCCACACTGAGACACAGGGAGGGACCGGTGAAAATGCACGTCCGAGTAAATACAGCAAGAGGCCGGTCAGCTTCTGTTCGTCCATGAGGGGCTTCTCAAGTGTTCTGAAGCAGGTTTCCCTGATGGCTGAGAGGTCGCAGCTGGGTTCCTTGGGGCTGCCTGGGGCTCACGCAAGAAGGAAGACTCGCTCGACTGGGCGTCCCGGGAGTCAGTGAGGGTGGACGCGTCTGGCTCACCGGACAGGTCCTCTGTCGAGAAATTGAGACTTCCGAGCTTGGCCAGAGAGTGCGAGCGTTTCAGTGGGGAGGAGACGGTGAGGCCCGCCAGCCGGAGCCGGGTCTCGATCTCCTGCGTCCGCTGCTTCACCAGGCCTGGCTTGCCTCGGACGCTGTGGATGCTGTCGCTGCTGGAGCTCCGCGTCAGGTTGGAGCTCATGGAAGACGACGTGGGGGTGTAGCAGATGGTCTTCAGGAAGTCTTTTGAGAAGTGACTGGTGTGATCCAGGCGGCAGAGGAAGGGACTGGGGCTTTTGGGTGGGGCACCTTCGAACGGAGTGGAGATGGCCGCCGACTTCTCACTGCTCCCGGCGAGGCTGGGCAGAGCTGGGGGCCCCAGCGGAGGGACAGGAGCCAGATCAGGGCTCTCCTCGGGGATGCTGGCTTCCAGCCTGCCGGCGGGGCCATCCCTACAGGGAGACGCAGAGTCTGCGGGTGTGCCCTTCAGCCTCTCCAGTTCTTTGGTGTGCTTTCGGACCAAGCCCGCTCTCTGCAGCTGAATGATGGATTCCTGGTGCTGCATCAGGTAGCTGTTGCTTGTCGGCTTCTCGGCTTCTTTGCTGAACAGAAGCCGCAGGTCCTTGGCCGGTTTCGGGTCTTTCTTGGGTGATGATTCATCCTTCGCTACGTCCATGCTTAGAGGGTTCTTATCACAGTGAGAATTCTTCAAAAGGAGGGACTTTGGCAGGACTTTTTGGGGTTCTCTGGAAGGTTCCAGAAGGCTAGCTGGTAGTTCTGGGGCAGCTGCGGCCCCGGAGCCACCGACGTCTGACCTCCTCGAGCCTGCTGGTGGCAGGAATGGGGGACTGTCGCTGGGGCCAGAGGCCAGTTTCTCTAAAGCTCGGGACCTGCTGGACCTGTGGGCCACAGGGGAGGATGTGAGGTGTGGCAGGAAGGTTGGCTGGGTACAGATGGCGGGAGCTCCAGGGTTCTCGCCCCGCTCCCTGAAGGCCTCGGGAGCGCCGCTGGCTATAGGGTACACGCAATCGGCACAGGACTTGTAGGAAGGCTTCACCTTGTTAAGGATCCCGAATATAGCATCGTGCTGAAAGGGGATTAAGAACATACATGAGCATACAACAACGAGCCAGAGGCCACAAAATACGAGGAGGGCCAGGCGCTCCAGAGGCTGTGCCCCACCTCAGCACAGGAACGCAGGCCTCTTGGAACCCACCTGACCATGAACAGTGGGGGTTACAGAGGCTGAACCCACCTTTCCAGAAGCTACGGGACTACGATCCTGGGCAAATCTCCGGTCACACAGCCAGCACAGTCAGGAGCAGAGCCCTCTCAAACCCACCTTCACCAGTGCACGCCTCTCCCTTCCTTTCCCTTTTAGAAAGAATCTGTGCTTGGTGAGTATGTCGTCTGGAAACGGGGCTCTTCCCTTCCAGCAAGAACACAGCGTGGCTCCAAAGAACCACCATCCAGCCATTGGCTGTGGTCTTCAGAGTGAGGTGGCCGAAGGGAAAAACCGGTACAGACCCAAGCACGAGTGCTCACAGTCCTGAATGAGGGAGCCAGGCTGAGGTGGGTTTTATTACCAATGGGGAACACGTTGGCACCGTTTTCTGAGGAAAGTCATCTCCCTCTAGGTGAATGTGATGTGCGCCTCCACCTCGGGCCCTTCTGAAGGCAGGACAACTGTTCACACGTCCCCCACACGCCCATCGACAGACAACAGGGTCCTATGGCTGAGGCGAACAGTGGTTTAGCTGTGAGATTCCCAAGCTGGCCTAAATCAAAGGCCTCCTGGCAGAGGGCTGCTGGCTCATGTTTCTCCCTGCCCCCGGCCCTGACGGTCAGGGCCTAGTCCCACCCTGTCTCACAGACGTAGGTCCCCCTAGGTAAGACGTCCTGGGGTGGTCCCATACCGGAGGAATTGTAAGGAAACCCAGGCGGGATTCCTAGAGGCTGCAGGGGGGCGTACGGAGAGTGTGTGGTGGGGGAGGTGGGAGGCTGGATCTCCCGCAGACTCAGGATTCCTGGGGCCGGCTTCCCGCTCCACGGCTGAGACCTGAACTCTCGACCCGGAAATTTTCCCGGAGCTCTGACCAAAGTTCTCTCCTAAAACCTTTAGAACCGAATGTTCTAAAACGCGGCAGAACGTCCCGATAGGAGACTGAAGACTACTTCTCGGAGCCCAAGGAGCAACAGGGTGGGCGCAAACTCTCTCGTCCGACTCATATTCAGGGAGCGCCTGTCACGCGTCAGGAGTTAGGTCAGACACAGGGGCTGCCCTCAGAGGGTCGAGCGTGGACCAGAAAACTGAGTGACAAGTGTCAGGGTGGAGAGGGGTGAGCTCAAAGTGCTCCACAGAAGGAAAGCTTCTCTGAGGAGCTGGACCTCCGCTGGGATCTTTGGGACAAGCAGGCGCTAAGGGGCGAGGGGAGAGGAAGCGCGGTCACCTTGCAGCGGAACCCCTCACCAACTTGGCACCGTAGTTAGCAAGTAAGATTTGAACAAATGAATGGGTGCTTGTCTCTGGGTCCTATTCCCTGGAGAACCTCACCCATGCAACCCAGCTCTGGCCAGGAAAGGCAGCTAGTCCTTCATGCACCCTCTTATCCACGCCTCTCCTGTTCTTTATCCCACGGCCCACCCGGTGGCACTTCAGACTGATGGACACATCACTGTCCCGGACAGATGTTTTGTACCATCGGTCTTTATGTGTATTTGCTCTTTGAGTGGGAGAAATTCACGAGTAATTAACATTCGGTCTGGAGGTCGGTAGATGGAACTTCCCGTTTCGCTTGTATTAGAACGTGGGAAAGACAAACCCTCTGGATATGGAAACGCATTTCCGAGTGAATCACGGCTTACTTGTGAATCACGGCTGTCTCAGAAGATGGACGGGAGGGGGGGACTGAGCTCCTTGGCCCCAGCCGCAGCGAGAACCGAGAGCTGGTGCAGAGTGAGGGTGGGCCCCGGGGGGTGGGCGGCGCAGCACACACCTCTCAGGACACCAGCCTCGGCTCCCTGGCCACTCGGAGGAGGGGGAAAGGCTGGAGGACTTAGTGATTTTCTGAGCAAGGGCCAGCTTGCTAGGACCTTGCTGCAGAAACCCACCAAACAGGACAGCCACTTGGGACTCATGGAGTCAAGCATTAGAGCAGGAGCGGGAAGAGCAGCTACTTGATGATACTGAGCAATTACATCAACTTCTTCAGGGTGGAACTGTGGTTATGTCACCCACTGAAGCGTCTGTGAATGGAGCCACCCAGCTGGGGTTTGGCTCAAGACAATTCAGAGTGTGGGAGATTGAGTGGGTCGATAAATGCTGAAGCTGGGTAGTAAGTTTTGTTTTACATTTTACATAAGAAGGATATTGAGCTGGAAGCTCTGCCTGAGCCGGGAATGAGGCTCATGGGGTGGGGGGAGTGGTGGGGGAGACCTGCAGGGACAACCCCGAACAGCCCGGACCCACGGTGTGATTGCACTCCCAGGCACCCGCGGCCACGCTCCGGTAATGCCCACTGTCCTTCCTGCTGCCCCCCTGCCCTCCGCGCCACCCCCCTGCCCACCTCGAAGTCCTCCGGGCAGCTCCTCTTGCTGTTGTTGTTGTTAAGGTTCTCCCGGTTGAGCAGGCTTTTCTCGAGCTGGGGTGGGGGCCGTCCCCACTGTCCTGCTCCCGGGGCCTCCTCCCCTTCCATCTCCTCCACCTGCAGCGAAGAGCTGCTCGGGACCTGGGGGCTCCCGAACTCCAGTTTCTTCTTTACTTCCTTCTCGCAGAGTCCAGAAGCTTCCTGGGGCTGTTTGGCTGGTTTGTGTGCCTCGGCCGGTTCCTCCAACAGAGCATCCCTCTCCAGATCCTCCAGGTGGACTGGGCTGCCAGTTTCGTCACTAGGGGAATGCAGGAGGGGGTCTGAGAGCCGCCGGAAGCAGCAGGGGAGAGTGGGTCCCCTTGGGGCGCCGATGTCTGGGAAGCCGGGCTGGGCAGCACTGTCCAGGCAGGGCAGCCGGGCCTCGGGGGCGCCGTCCAAGGTCTCTGGCAAGAAGTCCCCAGACCCTGCTGGGCCATCCGCCGGCTGTTGGAGGCAGGTCTCGCTCTGCTGGCGCCACAACTTGTTGTGCCGTTGTTTGCTGTGGGGGAGGAAGGGCAGAGGAAGGTCATGGGGGGGGCGGTGCCCTGAGGGTCCTAGGAGGAGGGCCCGGGGCTGGGCCAGCAAGAGACAGCTCAGGTCTGACAGAAACGGCCTCGGAACCTCAACCTGCATGGCTCCTGGTGGAAGCCCTCAGTGACTCTGCCACACAACGACCATGTGGCAGACCCGTGACTGGTCTAGATCTCAAGCACTATCAGCCTCCGTGTCTGGCCTCCTTCTGTGAACTTAGCGGCGCCACCTCCCATCCCATCTCTGTGGCCCCTCGTCAGTCAAGAGAATAACAATCCTCTCTTCCCTACCCCCACAGGGAGATGGTGGGGACCAAAGCATAGAGCACAGAGAGATTTATGGGTAAACACACAATGTACATCAGGTTGGGATGATCGGAGAAAACCGCCAAAGCTTTTTTTTTTTTTTAGGTCAGAAAGATAACAAATCGCTTTTAAAAACAGGTCTCATGATACCATGGTAGTATGGTTATAACATATTTTTTTAAAAAGATTTTATTTATTTGACAGACAGAGATCACAAGTAGTCAGAGAGGCAGGCAGAGAGAGAGAGGAAAGCAGGCTCCCCGCTGAGCAGAAAGCCCGATTTGGGGCTTGATCCCAGGACCCTGGGATCATGACCAGAGCCAAAGGCAGAGGCTTTAACCCCCTGAGCCACCCAGGAGCCCCTGGTTATAACATATTTTTAATGTAAGGATAAAAGAAAAAGAAAATTGTAACGTGGACTCAGGCACATAAGTCACCTCTAAGACCCTTGGGGCACCAAGGGTCTTAGAGTACCAACATCCTGCAGGTGTGTGGGCTATGATGGCAGCAGGAGCTAGGAAAGGACGTGGCTTAAGGGCCTGCTGTTGTTTTTAGGGGCACCTGGGTGGCTCAGTTGTTAAGCATCTGCCTTGGACTCAGGTCATAATCTCAGGGTTCTGGGATTGAGCCCTGCATTGGGCTCCCTGCTTGGCAGGAAGCTGCTTCTCCCTCTCCCACTCCCCTTGCTTGTGTTCCCTCTCTCACTGCGTATCTTTCTGTTAAATAAACAAATAAGATCT
Source organism: Taxidea taxus jeffersonii (assembly GCA_003697995.1). Lineage (NCBI taxonomy): Eukaryota > Metazoa > Chordata > Mammalia > Carnivora > Mustelidae > Taxidea > Taxidea taxus. The sequence continues at coordinate 62,606 of ML107286.1, forward strand.
TTAAAAAAAAGATAAAAAAAGGGGGGCCTGCTGTTGTTTTGAAACATATGGGAGCACCACAACCTGTCGAGACCACTCCATGTGCCCGTTCCAGGCAAGGCCAAGAGGGCCCCCAGACAGGGCTTCAAGTCAAGGTCAGTGTCTTGTGGCTGTGCCCCAGCCTGAAGATCCCTGGTGAGGCTGTGAGGCGGCAAACCCCTGATGGCAGCAAGGGTCTGAAGAGCTAAGGGAAAGGAGGGCAGGATGCCCCCACCTCCTCCCCGCCCTCCGCCGCCTCCCCTCGTCCAGGGGCCCTGCATGGGGATCTGTCCAGCCACTCCCTGGGTGACAGGAAAGGGACTCTAGAGATGTTCAGAGCTATTCTCAGACCCCATTCCACCCTGCCGGGGCACCCCTGCTTGCTCACACTTGGCCAAGAAGCCCATGAACTGTGCCTGTGGCCTCGTCCTAACACCAGTGAGAAATCATCCAGGGAGAAAGAGTCCCAGCGTCTGGGGGGATCCCACCTCCATAGGGCATCCCTGCACCAGAGCCGTGGGGGCCAGGAGACCTGACTGTGCCCTCTCCCTTGTGCCGCCTGCCGGCTGTGCGACATGAGACATGCTAACCTCCAGCGTCCACTCCTCATTCCCCTGTACGCCCAGGATAACCTGTCCCTGGCAGACCTTTTCTGGGTGGGGGTTGGAGATTTCCAAAGCTCCATTTTATTCACCACGAGCCAGTTCTAGCATGGCATCTGCAGAGGTCAACGTGCGCAGTCCTCAGGTAAATCTCACAACAGCTCTCCCTCAGAGGTGGGCTTGGGCTGCAAACTCAGAAGGGGAAACCAGGGCCGGGGGAGATGGGCAAGCTTGCCCCATGTGGCCCAGCTCATCCGTGCCGGAAGCCAGTCTGCCCTGCCATCCTCGGACCTGCCCTGTGGCGAGGCCTGGCCCCAGGCTTGGCAGGCACAAAGCAGATGCTCAGGAAACGGGGACGGCCGTGTGTCTGCGCCACCCATGACGTCATGCCTTGGATGAGAAGCCACACACCGTTCCCTCCAGCAGCAAAACAGCTTTCTGTGCGTGCCAACAAAATCAAACAGATCCCTCCTGGAAACCGCGAATCAAACCCCAAACAATAGTTGTTTTTCTCAGCCTGGCTCCCCCCCACACCCCTCCCCTACCAGAGGCGGGATTTTAGCTGCAGAGGCCGCTGCCAGGCCGGAGGGGAGCCCAGTCTGCCAACCCGTCCCCGCAGACGCTCACCCACCTCGCGTCCAAGATGCCTTCATACTCAGACAGCTGCCTCATGAAGCCTGCATTGGGCCGTGTAATGCTGCGCTTCTGCTTCACGTAGTTGTACGCTTTTTCCAGAGGCCAGCCAAATTCCTTCATCGCATAGGCTATGACCGTGGAGGCGGATCGGCTAACACCCATTTTGCAATGTACCAGGCACTTGGAACGGTTTCTCCTGCAGAGGCGGGGGAGAGGGTCCCAAAACGTCCAGGATTTCACTTTCTCAGGTTTTACCCAGTGTGTTTTTTTCTTTTCTTTAAATGCTGAAGTTATCTCCGTGCCCAGACCGCACCCCTGCCGTGTCCTGATATTGAGGCAGCAGATGGCCACACACCCTCGAAAGGAAATAACTTCACTGCAAAATCAATTAGCACACAATGGGAAATCGAGATAAATCTGTCCTTGCCTTGCCAAGTCGTGCTGGGAGAGCTCCCAGATCTGCCGTCCTCAGGGACAAAGCAGGATCGCTGGGATGGGCCAGGAGACCAGAAACTCTTTTGCAGGAAGCAAAGGGGCAGCGCAAGGGGCATCTTAAAAGCTACCCAGCTGCTCCAGCAGATGGAGATGGGGAACGGGTGACCGCAGAGAAAACGGGGCCAGCAAGTGGACGGCCACGAGGCCCTTGGGAGGGCAAGATGCTCGCCACAAAGGGAGGGTTGAGGAGCCAGAGCGAGGACGGCGGCACCCTGGACTTGGACGAGGGGAAGAAGGCAGGCGGGCTGGTTGTTTGTAAGGAGGCGGTTCTGGCCCGGGCAGGGCTGATTGCACAGAAATGGCAAGGTCGTGTTTCTTGAGACCTCATCGGCTTGAGAAAGGGACGCGACGCTGGAAGGGGCTGCACCGGGAAAGCTTTGTTTGTACAGGAGGTAGACCCACCAGCCTGCCTGTTTACACTGCAAGCAGCTGGCCTGTCAGGTGGGTCTGGGCCCCTTTCCTAGACCACAGGCTTCAAATTCATCCCCATCTGTCAGTGCATTTTGTTTTGTTTTTGTTTTTTTGTTTGACTGCTGGTCTGGAATGCATCCCCCCAGGAATGCAAACAAACTAAGATTCGGTAAGGACATGTTACGGAGCTTTGACCTTAGGGGGTTATGAAGCAGAAGATGGGGTTGCTCTCGATAGCAAAGGGCTGTCTCTCTGTATTCCAGACTTCAGTAAGGCAGAGTTGTTCCAGAGGAGAGTATGGAGAGGACAAAAAAAGGTGATGCCAGTAACAGGCTCAGAGCAACGGGGACCTCTGACCACCTGCCCCATTCTATGAACAGGAAAACTGGATCAGTGCAGGTGCAGAAGGCGGGCCCTCCCAGGAGCCTGAGCAGCTTTCTCTGGGGAAGCAGCCCCAAAGGTACTCACAGTCCATGCATGACCTTCCCACCCCCCTCCTTTGGCTCAGGCGACTCCCCGTAGACGGAGCTCCCAGGAATGTCTACTGGATATGAGACCCTTGCCTGGAAGCAGTGCTGATGACAGAAGTGGGGTCTGATGTCCCAATCGATGACGGGGGAAACAAAGGCTCACTGGGGCCCCCACCCTGAGAAGATCAATGACTGTGCCTTTTTGGTGCTAGGGGTCCTGTGGTCTAAAAACAAGAGGTCCACCAGACATCAAAGGCTCCACAAACAGAGATGTCTGTGCCTGGGACTGCCATCAATTTCTGCCCACCCAGCATCTGCCAGTTACTTCCTCAGACCAGCTTCTTGGACTTCTCCGCCCACTTACTTTGCTTTGTTTATGAAATGGTACGCTTCGTTCCAGTGGGCAAGAAGGTCTGTTGTCTCTTCGTCATAGACTCGGATGTTATGATATGCAAATAAGCCAGGAAAAAAATTATCTATTTCTCTGGTGACATTTAAAATGTAGTCCACACTGTAATGAGAAAAAAATAAAGAACAAATGTGGAGAATCAGAATGAGGAACTACAGAAAAAACCCAAAGTAACAGAAAACTGAGCAAAGAAAAAATTAAATACACACTTGTAAAGTGTGTATGTTTATGGTGGGACTTTCTTCCTTAAATAGGAATTTTTTTTCAACTGCCCTCTATACAGTGAGAATGTATTATAATAAAAAACAAATTTCTTTGTAAGAGAAACTTACAAAGAGAAAGTCCAAAGCATTGCTAAGCAATGGGAATTCTGGAAAGCAGACGTACGTACTACTTACTTAGATACATTTTCAGACACTCAAATTTTCAAACTTCCTGTTATGAATAGATAGAGGCTTTAAAAAAACAAAGTCTCCACTTTTAAAGAGCTAAAAGAGAATATATCCATCCATTATTTATGTCCTTGAGAATTGCCTTAAATCCTCTTAAAACAAGGCAGACTACAAATAAATAAGTAAACAGTGGGGAGGGTCTTCGAGTGTAGGTTCTCTAAACCTGATACATTCCCGGAAGACCGAAATAATTTCAGGAGTTAAAAGATACCTCAGATAGAGTTTCTATGAGAATACTTACAAGTGCTTTACAAAATACGTTAAAAAATCAATTATTCATTCCCAGCCCAAGGAAGCATCAATAGTATCACTCTACATTTTAAGAAAACGTTCCGCTGAAAGAACACGTCTTAACCAGTAGTTCTAAAGATATATTTTAAGATTTGTTTAGTCTTGATTTTTAAATGCAGTAATTCCAGAATGCCGTCATGTCAGACCCACAGAATGGTGATTTTTGTGGCTGTGTTGTTTAAAAAAAAAAAATGTCCAGACATCTGTTCTTGAAGGTCTAGATTTAAACTTTTTTTTTTTTGCCTTAATTCCTGCTGCTGGGCATTTTTCAGACAGAGACGGGCATACGTTTCTGACCAAGACTGAGTCTTCAGCCACCAGATTCCCACCAGGCCCTGAAGTAGAACATTGGGGAGAACCAGGAGTGGTCCTGGGACCGGAGCTGCGGAGTGGCCAGACCGGTGTGTGTGTCCACACTAGGCCTGCCAGCAACTGTGCCGGGGGGCAGTGGCCCAGGAGGGGGCTTGTGGCCCTACCAGCATCCAGGCTGTCCTCTGCCACTGGACTGCGAATCATTCTTGGTGACACACACAATCACACATCTAAAACCCATGAAATATTCAGGAGGTGGCATTTTAAAGCACATGTTTAACTATGCACACCCAGCCCAGCCCTTGGCCATGGGTTATAAGGGCTCAGCCTCAGGGGGTTTCTAAGCTGCCTTAAAGGACAAGGGGAGACGAGGGGAGCAGACTCACCCTGAGCCCTGCAGTTCCTCCAGATTGGATGCATTCCATTCAGAGCCCTGGGGGGACAGATCACACAAACCCCCGTGAGTGTCACGTGTCAGAGCTGAGTAGGGGAGGCACGGGATGGGCTAGCCTTGGGTGGGGGAGGGTTACCTCACCGGCCCTTGGCCTTAGACGGCAGACAGAACTGAAAGAGGCCGCTAGCAAAGCAGGCTCCTGAGGCATTCCCGGCACCATCAGCCTGCAGGGAAGGCCCGGCTGCCCCCAGGCCTTTGGGGAAAGGCGAAATCTGTACCCCCTCTCACCAAGTCCTCTCCTATGGCTCCGGCAGGGTCCTGTCACCAGCGGCAGTGACCTCCCTCCGGCTTGCCGCTCAGGAGAGGGGCACTTTCACACACCACTAATTTAAAGCGGAAGTCGACCTACCTTTCTGGGGAAGAATTTTTAAAAGTTCCCACCCTCTGACCCAGGGGCTCCCTGTACAAACAGCTGTCTTAAGGAAACACCCAGAATTCGCACATAGATTTATGCACCAGGATATTTATGGTTATTTGCGAGGACAAACAATGGGAACATAGGAGGTCCTACAAGAAGAAATCAGTAAAATAAATGATGAAGCCACACGATGGGGCAATTAAAAATAAATTGTACTTTGGGTGGCTCTTTAACAACACAGGAAAATACCACATAATGAGAACAATTTAAAAAAAGAAAACAGGATACAAAGCTATATAAACAATACGATTCTTTCCTTTCCTTTCTTTTTTTTTTTTTTAAA
>ML107286.1:68256-95441 GCA_003697995.1 Taxidea taxus jeffersonii
TTTTTTTTTTTTTAAAGATTTTATTTATTTCCTTGACAGACAGAGAGATCACAAGTAGGCAGAGAGGCAGGCAGAGAGAGAGGGGGAAGCAGGCTCCCCGCTGAGCAGAGAGCCCGATGTGGGGCTCGATCCCAGGACCCTGGGATCATGACCTGAGCCGAAGGCAGAGGCTTTAACCCACTGAGCCACCCAGGCACCCCTGCACTAGGTGCTTCAAGAACGTCTTCTACTTAATCCTCATAACCATCCCACATGGTATAGAATGCGGGAGAAAAGGCAAAGAGGCTCGCTCCCTGTCTTCCAGCTGCTTCAGCTGGGGAGTAGGAACTTGGCCCTGGTGGCTCTGACTTTCATCATACTGTACTGCTTCTCTAATTTTAGTAACATGCTCTCCTCTATAGTCTCTCCGAGGGACTCTGAGAACTTGCCAGTTGCCTTCTATGGAGATTTACAGCATTAAGAGCATCGGAGCAAGAGATGGAGGTGGGGGGAAGCTGCACAACCCGCCCCTGCTTGGGGCTCCCAGGGCCTGTCCCTTCGGTGGGCCCGGGAGCAGGGCACGGAGTCACCGCCCAGACAGAAAGAGGGGAAAAAACTGAGTTTCGGGGGTTCGGTCTGTTTTGCCTACTGTTTCTTATGTTTCGGTGATGCCAGGCGTGATTCTGGGGTTTGACAAGCATGCGTCGTTTTGTAACTGGAGGCACTAGCCCGCAACCCCATGTGGTAGTAACTGGACGGGGCCTCTGTGCTAGTGAATGAAGACCAAGGTGGAGAGATTCTGAAAACTGCGGCCACTGGACCATACCAGACAGCCTTCACACCACTCTGCACAGCTCAGCTGGGAGCCCCATCTCAGACATCTGGCGGAGGGCAACTGTGCAGGCCAGAGGAAGGGAGCTGAAGACTGGGGTTCCCAGAACACCCAGGAATGGGGTTCTAGCAACGCCAGTTTCTCCCTGTCTCTAACTCTGCTGCAAGCTCCAACCAAAGTCTGCGGACCAACGTTCCCCAAACCAGACCCTGCCGTGCACCGTGCTTCTTACGAGATAAAGGTGGTCGAAGATGAGGGAGGGCTTGTCCATCTGTCCCAAGATAAGGAGCATCTCGTTGTCTATGAATTCCTTGAATTCTTTCAAGTTACAGTTCATCTGTGTCTCTAATTCATTACGAATCTGCGGAGTAGAGAGCAGCAGGAAAAGTGATTCGTCACAAAACAAAACAAGGGCTGTCCAACTCCAAAGAAGTCAAGTTACCAATTAAATTGTGGCTGTTTTCAAAAAAGGTATTTGGTTGCATTTTGGTTTTTGACCCCAGAGTCGGCACATACACATTGAGATGCACACAGCACAAACACTGCTGGTGGGAACCCAGGCTACCCAGCCTCACAGTCTGACTGGGAGAAGTTCATTATCTTATACAAAGAAGCTGATTTGCACCGGGGTATCTTCTACTGAGTTTAAGGAACTTCTATTTTTACAATTAAATATCAAATACATCCAGTGAGTACATAAAGTCAGTTTCATCCTGCTTTAGCAGGCATCACACTATGATAGTTTTTTTGTTTCCGGTGCGCAGCAAAGCAAAGCTTACTGAGCAATAGGACAAAGCTCCCAAAGAGGGAGGGGACCCAAGAGGGTTGCCCCCAAATATGACTTTTTATGTGTGTTAATTAATAAAAAGGGTGATATATGGATTTTTTCAGTGGCCCTTTCAAGCCCTCAGAGCTACCTAGTTTAAGCTATAATTCATTGCAGTCTCTGAACAAAAAGCCACCGAAACAAGAAAAAAGTGGTCCAGAAAAAAAATCCGAAGGCACACAAAAGGCAGTCCAGCACTGGTAACTTGCGAGTAAGTGAGAATCCTGAAATAAGCAGTAAGCTTGCTGTATCTCAACAAAACACAAGGCAGAGGAGAGGGTGCCAGTAGGCCAGTGTGTCTCAGGGCAATGCGCATGCCTCGGGGAATTATCACCAAAGGTTTTACAGGTTCTGAGAGATCAGGAAATGTGCTCAAGGCCCCACAGCTGGTATGGAGCACAGCAGGATCCAGACTAGAGTGGGATGCTAAGGCCCGTGGGAGGACAAAGCTTCTGAGAGTCGGGGAAGGCCATGCGGCAGGCCCGCCTCTGCTGTGCTTAGAGCGACAGGACACGTGAACACCTTGTGCCCTCGTGAACACCTTGTGACCTCTGGCCTCCTGAGGGACGAGCTCTCTTACTTCTTTCGAGGTCACGTTTTCTAGATCCCGGCTCATCATGATGCTGCGGAGCTTGGCCCTGATGACGCGCTCAGTCCTTTCCCCTTCGGTCGGCCTGGGAAGAAGGTAGGTCCAGTAAGATGCAGAAGGACAGGGAACCTGAGGTTCACGTTTACAGACACACCAGACGCTCTTGGGCTAAACAGCCCATGGCCTGGGCTCAGAGAGCCACGCTCTTGGTGTGCATGTTTTTGGGAGGAGGGGAAAGGGACAGAGGAGTCCGGGCCTGTGTCTAGAACCCCCACGGGAGTCCACAGAGTGGCGAGCGGACGGAGAGCTATGGCTGGAAAGCGCAGTCCTTGTTCAGGTCTGCAGAGACTCAGGCTCTCAGGACAAGACACTGGATGCACCCGCGGAATGTCCACCCACCACCAACTGGACCCTTTTGCCTTCGCTGGAACATGGGTGAAGGCATCACTATGCCTGGCTCCACTCCTCTCCTTCTTACACGGAAAATCTATGTGTTTCCCTGTAATGTCTACCCATCAGCCCTATTTCTACACAAACCACAATAATTCTTCCATGGGACACCCCGTTCTATATTCAAAGGCAACTGTCATTCTCCCCAACCCTCTCATCACTTGGGGCCTCCTAGAACATGGCTTCCGGTCATCTCCTCATTCAGGGTGACCTCCCTGACCATGGCCTTTGTAACACAGTCCCAGAGGGACACATGACTTGGGGGGAGGAGGGCCCTAACTAAGAAGGTGGGGGAGCCATTTCCTTCTTCTGGACCCAGACCCTCACTGAGTGCAGCCTCAGGCCACGTGAGCTCTGCTGGGGGCCACGTGACATGGGTCCCGATTCACTGTTGTAGCCACCGAGAAGGGCTGTCCCCAGCCAGGGTCAGTGCGGTTGCGTTCTGGGATCCTGGGACGGATACATAATACTCCTCGGAACAGAAGGAAAGGCCAGACCACAGAACACGGCCCTGGAACTGGTGAAGTACGTGGGCGGCATTTTCCTTTGAGAAGCTGATGGGAGTTACAGAGATGTTCCCCAGAAACACATTCATACCCAAACGCACCTCTAATTTCAGAAGTGGAACAGTGGTCACGGAGCCTTCCTGAGGCCACAGACAACCTGGGGGCGGCAGGTGAGGAGCCCTGGCTTGGGATGCTGGTCCTGGGAGGGGTGGTTCCCACCCCGGGACTATCGGGGAGGAGGGAGGAACCTTGGGCAGACTCTGGGTCCAGCAGGCATGGGCAAGGCCGAGCCACACTTACTTGTCCACAAACAGGGCTGGGGAGTCGGGCCGCGTGGACTCCAGGTCCTGCATGGCGTTCCACTCGTTGATGCAGCTCTGATCCGAGCTGATGCAGCTCTCATAGTATGTGGCCCAGACGAGCGCCACACCGCCGGGGAAGTAGTTGTGTCTGCGCGCCACTTCGCAGGCCTTGTGAAGGACCTGCAGGGCAGACCTGGGGTGAGGAGGGGGACAGGGTCAGGCCTGGGCTTCTCCCTCCACATGGGGGTTGAGGGCGGGTGGGGGGATCCCTCAAGGACTCCCTCTGAGTGTCACCGTATTTAAAAGGCTACATGGGGGATGCAAGGCAGTCTGAAACCTCCAGGCTGCCAGGAACCCGAGCTTGCCTCCGGGACACGTGCTGCAAACCCAAGAGCCGATGAGACATCCTTCACCATTCACCATGGCCCACAAGGACATGGTGCAAACTGGCTCCCAGACTATCTCCCACTCTGCCAACGAACACCCAAGAACCCGGATTATTTCCGAGGCCGTGGGAACTACCCCGACGCTCAGCAGGTGGAAACAAAGAGTCTCCCACGAGCTGCACATTTTACTGTGTTCCGGATGACTTGCATTTTAACCTTTGCCCATTACCGTTACTAACAGCTCTGATGCTTCGATCTCTTAGGGAAACGAGGGCTGGGAACTCACATCAACACAAGGACGAAATGAAGAAGAGGTTCAGGAAGGAAGGGTGGGGCAGAAGGAACAACATGGAAAATGAAGAGAATGTGTATGGTAACATGGTTTCTTTTTTTTAAACAAAAATCTAGGCTGAAACTTTCTCAGTGAAGGGGGTGAACCAGGCATCGACGGAGGGTGGGAGTGGGAAGCCCAGGAGGGAGCGAGAGTCCTCAGGGAAGGGCCCACCCCCTGCGTCTGCTGCCACTCAGGCATGTCTGTCCTATCTCTAGGCTGCCTGAGGGCACAGGTCTGAGCTGCATATTTACTAAATTTAGCTTTGCTCCTGAAGTTTTGGAAAAACTCTTGGGCCTGTTTTTCACTTGCCTGTAGAGAAAAGAGGTAAGAAATGATCCAGGAACGCGAGAAACATCTGGGACCTCACGGGCATTCGGATTTCGTGATTTTCCCCAGAAGGAGCCTGAATGGAGGGCAGTGCGGAGCAGCAGACGAGGTGACAATGGGGCACTCTACTGACTACCGACTGGCCCCTGGGAGACTTCAGCCTAACTCTCGCCCAGAGAACAAAGCAGTGCCTGTGAAACGCTGAGCAGAACCCTTCTCAGTGCCACCAGCTCCCTCCCGAGCCTCTTCCAGATTGCTGGAGACAGAGACCGTTGTGTTGGGCTTGCTGCAGGGTTGTTTGTGCGGCTCTCCAAGGATGAGGGAGGCTTGTAGGTGCGTGTGCCTGGTCTGGAGAAGCACCGGACCTGACCTGTTTCCCCCAGTGCAGCTTTCGCCCACGGCTACCGTATCCCTGAAGCAGAGTGTGCAGGATGCCCTCTGCCCCCACACAGGCCCTGCTCCCTGCATCCTGCAGCGGGGAGCCCCACAAGAACACGCTCTCTGCACTCCCTGGTCTGACACGTGACCTTGCACGGGTTCAGCCAGCTCCTCTCTGCAGACTGTAAACCCCACGAGGCCACCAATTATGTCCGTCGTATGCCTTCCCGGATGCCCAGTGCCTGGCAGGGCGCCGTTCCCTTCAGGGCACAAAGCGAGCACGTGCCAGGAATAAGGAATACGCAGATTTACGTGGGGATGGCATGGGAACAGCAGGAACAGTAGATAACGTTAAGAATAGCACACCTTTGACAACCAAAAAACCACCCACTGAAAATACTGGCTAAAGGACCTGAATAGACTTTTCCCCAAAAAAGATGTACAAAGGGCCAACAAGCACATGAAGAGACAGCCCAGTACTCATCAGCTGGGAAAATACAAGCCAACACCATTAACGAGATGCCACTTCACACCCATTAAGAGGGCGCAGATGAGAACTCACGCACTAGCAGGTGCTGGCGAGGACATGGAGAAACCAAACCTTGGTGCACGGCCGGCAGGATAGCGAAACGGGGCAAAGAGCCTGGCTTGCGGAAAACAGTTTTGGTTCCCCAGAGAGTGACACACCGCGTCAACCGCGTGCTCTAGAAATCGCACTTCTAGGTACGTCCTAACAGAAGACAGGGACTCCGACAGACACTCTGTCCATCCGCCCGTATCCACTGCAGCTCTGAGCACGACAGCCAAAAGGTGGGAAGAGCCCAAATGTCCACTGACAGCTGATGGGGCCACACAAAAAATAGTCTGTAACCACACACCGGAGTAACATTCAGCTTCGAAAGGATTCTGACACGTGCTACAAGACGGACCAACCTCGAAAACATTGCGACACGTGACAGAAGCCAGACGCACAGGGACAAGTCGGGGATGACCCCCGCCCCCCCGGAGGGACCTGAAGTAGGCAAACTCGTAGAAACAGAAGGTAGAACAGAGGTTAAGCAGGGCCGGGGCGGTGGGGGAGGGAGTTAGCGCTTAATGGAATGAAGAAGAAGTTCTAGAAATGGGTAGCTATGTTTGCACATCATGGACGTGTACTGAACTGCACTTAAAAAGTCGTTAACAGGGCTCACTTCATCTTACCTGCATTCTGCTACACACACACAAATAAATGCATCGAAACGAGCTTTCAAGTCGTAGGGGGTTTTCCTATTCATGTTGGTAGCTAAAAAAATATTGCTAAGGTGGTGAAAGTCCCTAAAAGCACACTTACCACATGGCCTGGACGGATACGGGCTTAAAGACGTGCATCCGTCCCGCTGTGCTGACGCTGAAGCCCCTGGGGATGGAAAACAAAAACAAATAAAAAAAGAAAGAAAGGAGGCCTGGTGAAGAATCAGACTCTGTGGTCACAGCACCCCGAGGTGACTGGGTGGGGCCGCGGCGGACGCCCTGGTGCTTTCTGAGCAAGGAATACCGGCCCGCTGGATCAGACCAGGGCAAGAGCAGAAAAAAGTAAAAAAAAAAAAAAGTTCTCCAGTCTGGAAGGCTGGCCTCTAACCCAGCTATGTAACCAGCAAGGTCTATCACAAACACAAACCCTGGCAAAGGCAGCACCGCTATCTGACACCATCTCGGTCCGGTTCCTGCCACCGTCCCTGTCCCCTGCTACTCCCTGCCCCCTACACTCCCCGTTTTTGTCACTGCATGGGAAATAGAGTCACAGATGGCAAAATGTGACGAAGGGGAAAAAAAAACCCACAACAGAACCGTGATCCCGCCTCTTCAAAACAAAACAAAAACCACATTTTAATTTTTCTTCCCTGAGTCTATGTATGAGGCAGCATAACTTTTACCATTGGCATCTCAGTGGAGGGACAATTGTGCTCGGCTACTTCCCCCTCAGGGCAGAAGCCCCACATTTCCCCTGGAAGCAAATGCATGGGGAACCTGGGTGGCTCTTCGTCTCCTGTCCACCTGGCCAGGCCACGTGGAAGGGCTCCTCCTCTGCAGAGGAGCCTGCCACCTGCTTGTGTCTCCCTGCACCCCCACAGCTGTGGGCTCCTGCCATATCCTTTCCAACTGTGAACTGACAGCGACCAGCTCTGCATGGAGGGCGCGTACCGAGTGCTCATTTAGCACATCAAGGTGAGTGAGTGTCAGCTGTCTGCCACTCTGGAACGTTCCCAAGTCCCTTCATGTCCCAAATATCCCCGTTCTTGTGTGGCGCACAGGACAGCATGTCGCCTCTCCTGCTGTAATGAGAACGTCACACAGGTGACTGCTCCCCATGATCACCCAAGGATGCCCAACCAACTCGGGTTTCAAAGCCTACAGTGGAAGAATCTTCTAGTATTTTTTTAAAGATTTTATTAATTTGAGAGAAAGCACAAGGTGGGGGAGGGTGGAGAAGAAGGCTCTCCACTGATTGGGGAGCCCGATGAGGGGCTCGATCCTAGGATCTCGGCATCAGGACCTGAGCCAAAGGCAGATGCTTAACCTACTGAGCTGCCCAGGTGCCCCCGGAAGAATCTTTTAAAGAGATCTCCTTACCCGTCTCCATCAAGGTGGATTTTCGTGTCGCTCCACAGCCGGAGAACCATCCCGATGGTGCAGCTTTTACTGCTCAGGAGGAAAGAGAAGATGACCAGAGTCAGGGTCCACCCGCTCGTGCACCCTCTTCCCTGCCTTCACCCAGCCTGTTCAGCTTGCAGAAGGGAAGGAACCACCACCTGACCTGAGCCTGGCTGCTGGGTGTCTATCTGGGAGAAGCTCTCAGGCTGTGTAGGGACTTGCCACGACTTCTAGAAGACATGAGCCTGGGACGGTCCTGTCAGAGGGGGTCCCCAGTGACAGTCGGGACTGTGACTGCTCCGAAGTGCGGAGGGAGCTCCGGAAATGCCAGGTCTTGGATGTGGCCTTCAGGGGGCAGGGAGCGAGAAGCTGACCACATGCCCACACTGCAGCAGGGGTGAAGCTGCTCATGGCTGGCGCACTCCTGGCACGAGGCCACACGCACTCCAGGGGACACAGGCGAGCGGTGGTGGCCAACCGGGCCTCTTGTCCTAGGGTGGCAGGGGTGGGGAGAGTGCCAACACCATGGCTGGAGTTCACTTCTGGGCCTCTGTTTCTGTACCTTTTATATAGCTGCAGTTTCAAAACCAGCTTCATCTGCTTTTGCTTTGCTCCCCGTAACAGTGAAACGATACTTAGCGACTCTGGTGACAGGTACCACAAAGATACACAGAGGGACAGAAAGGACTCTCTTTCTGTAATCTGAGGGTTTCTCAGATTGTGAGGAAAATTCTTCAGGCATTTAAAGGCACTTAAGAGACCACGGGAACGGCCACGGCCAAGGCCAGCTCCAACAGCCTCCAGGGATCTTGAACGTACGCCTCTACTACCTCTTAGCAATGGCCCAGGGAGTAACGTGATGCCTCTGACAGCAGACAGGGAGCTCTGGGCTCACAGACCCCTCTTCCTCTGCAGCGCTGGTGAGCAAGGGGCTCTTCCACCCTCTGCCTCTGTCTGTGGGGAAGGCAGCTGCGAGCCCTTCTGGTCAAATCATACTAGGTCTTTTGCATTAGGCAAATTCCCTGGCCCCCTCCCCCATGCCCCTACCCAATCTCGAGGGGCTAACCCTACTTCCTTTGTAGAGCTGCAAAACACAATGTGTGCTGAGACTTGGTGGGGGCAAGCCGAGCAGGGGGCCCTCGTAGCCCCAAACTGACACGCCAAGAGTGCCCAGGGCAGAGGGCACCTGGGAACATGGGGCCAGGCCTAGAAGACTCACCCCCTTTCAGCACTGAGGACCCACGCCAGGGACAGGTAATGAGGAGAGAAGACAGAGCTACAAGGAACACTGGACTGGACTGGGGGGACCAAAGGCCCGAGGGGGTGTTCCAGGGCAGGCTGAGATGCAACCGTCCAGATGACACAAGGGTAGCATCTACACTGGCCTCGCCCACCTGCAAAGATGGGGAAGAGCCCAGAGACAGCCCCATGCATGGGGCTAAGTCCACGGAGGACTCCTCCTCAGAGTCCCCACCTGTAGTCGAGAGTATAGCCAGGGGCCATGACACGACTGTAAAAACTGCAAATTCCCTAACGTCCCCTCATCTGTTGCTCCGTGAATCTGCAGTTGTCCTGGAGTGACCGACCATAAAGCATCTCCGGGGAGGGAGGGCCTGCATGCTGGCAGACAGGGGAGCAGGGCTGCCTGGCAGGGGAAATGGGGTCTTCCAGAGAAGAAGGATCTCGAAGGGTGAAGTGGGCAGGGACAGCTGAGGGAGGAGAAAGTTTCAGAGGAAACCGCAAGAGCAGGCGCAGGGGAGTCCACGGGGCCAGTGTAGGGACTCTCGGGCCAAGCGGGAGCCAGGTCCGGCTCCGGGTGTGCCACGGAAGCCCTTCGCAGACTGCGTGGTGCCCGCTCAGGGCTCTTGCGGTGCTCCTGCCTCCCAAAGACAAATCCAAGACAGAACCTTGGGGTGACAGTGCTGGTCTCCCAGGGACACGCATGGCGGCTCTCCGGGGCCCAGGCCAACGCCTCTGCATGCCTGGGCCTGCAGGGCCGCTCCTCAGGCCCAACAACAGGAAGGCCCGCTGGGTTCCCACTCCCTCCAACCACCTGCTGTCTGCAGCCCCGGCCATCAGACACCCCCGCCGGCTTCGGGGCTGGCGCCTGCACGCGGACCTGTCTACCCCAGCTGTGTAGGACAACGTGGGGTGCCCGCGCACGTGTCTAATGCCACAGTCACGACCTCTAGACTCCGAGGTCAGAGAGCAGAGGCCAGGCACAAGGAAAGAGCTAGCAAGTACAGACGAATTCGTGAACAATGGGGTGCAGGCAGAGCTACAGTGCAGTGCTGTGTGGGGTCGACACCGCAAGGCGGCCACAAAAGGCTGGCTTCTGAGGCCCGCTTTGTCAGTAGCATGGCCTTGGGACACCCACCCCGACTTCTCAAGCTCCATGCCTCACTTGTGACACACAGGTCAGGGCCACCTGCTCCACGGGGCGGCTTAAGGGCTCAGTGAGACGCTGAGGACATGCTGCGGCACCTGCCCTGTGTTCTCCCAGGGAAGCGAGATGGCTGGCTGGAGGGGCAGACCTCGCGGTGGCCACATTCCATAGGGAGGCAGTATCCTGCTCCAGGCCAGAGGGTGTTACAGGAATGGCCCACACGTGGAAAGGCTGGCTGATCGTCGAAGAGCAAATATCACTACCTCGCTGCTCCACACTAAATCCCTCTGCGCTCCACAGAACATGGAGCTCCACCGTGTCCCAGAGTGCTGGCCTGGGGCTACCCTGCCACGAGGCGCTGGGCCCTCTCGCCTTCTGGGGCGCTCTCCATGCCTCACCTCCTAAGACCTGCCAGGCTCTGCAGTCTCCCAGATCCAGACTTCCCAGCCTGCCCAAGACCACAGAGGCCGGCTCACTCTTCCTACATGTGCTACCCAGAACTTTCTGTTCATCACCATCACCGAGCCCGTCACCCCGCCATCTTGGTCATGGCTCCTTCCTTGCTAAGCTTACTGTTTCTCTGCGGTGGATGACTGCCTCGGCTGCTTCTTCGTGTACCTGGCCCACTGCCTCATACACAGGAGAATGCACACCTGCCTGGATAGATGAGTAATGACTGTGACTACAGGGAGCATATCTTAATCCAGTTCTCACAAACCCAGGCTCTGCAATGATCTCAGGCATACTCATGTATCCTAGATATAAGAAGAGCCCTTCGCCCTCATTTCACACATGTAATAGGGCCCATGATACAACTAACTTGGCCTCCAGTCACTGGAAAATTCCAAACCGCTCTTGGAGCTTCTGACCAAGGACCTGTCAACAAATACTTGGGAATCCACCTGGGCTGGTGATATGGGGAAGCACTGGATAGGACGTCTATCAGTCACATACGTCTGCACAGTCCCGTCCCTGCTTCACGTGGCTGGCTCCGCCTTGTCCCTGGGTGTCCACCAGAGTCATCACCTCCTTCAGGAAGCCCTCCTGGCTCAGGTGCTCTCTTCCATGGCATCCCCGAGAGTAACCCAGTAGTAAACTTCTAGGCTCACTGCAACTTCTCTGTCCTCTCAGCAGATCCAGAGCTGAGAGCAGAGGCGGAGTCTAGTACAGTGCCAGGCATGCCCGAGCCGCAGTGGTGCACCGTTCGGCATGTCTGCTCACATATGCCGCTGACCACGCAACACACCCCACCATCATCGCCCATGGATACGGCACCATGGAAACCTTTCTCCACGAAACCTGTGCCCCTGCTGCCGAAGGGAAGTGTCACCCCACCAGACTCACCTTTCTTTACTGGAAAAGTCGACTCCCAGCAAGATGCTCTCCTCTGTGTCCTGGCGCCCGCTGCTGTCCACCACAACCATGTACCGGGCCCGCTCTGCCCAGGCACTCTCCAAACGCACGGCCTAGACAGGCAAGGATGCACTCACGGGCCTGCCTTTCGAGGTGGTGGCCCCTTCCGTCACCCAATCAACATCAAGGACTTTTTCTACCTTTTCCCCTGTGAGTTCAGGAATTAAGATGAGATTCTTAAGAGCAGCGGCCACGTCTGGTTTATATCCATGCACAAGGGACAGTGGTTGGCTCTGGGGAGACTGCTCTGAAGTTGGGACAAATGGGTGAACGGATAAAATCCGGAGAATGAAGATCTCCAACCTCAGACCCACACGGACGCCTAACATATCCTTTCTCTGGACCTTGCGGGTGGTGAAGAACAAACTGGGCTCTGGCTTTTGTGAACAATTTGGGAGAATCTGCTAGACCACAGGAACTCCCCAACTCTCACTCCTCGTGAATAATTCCCTACCAAATCACACAATTAAAAATTAAAACTTGCCACTCTTGTCTCTTCTTACCAGCTTGATCCGATCTTCACAACGCAGAAGGTTGATCATTACTTGAAGATGTTGGGGCAAGTCACCTGTTGGACCAATGAAGAAAGTTTTAGAAGGCCACCCACCCACCTTCTAGGCAGAAACCTGCCAGAGGCTGATGTTAAGGGTCTGGATGAAGACTGCGGAGTCAAAATCCCCCACCTCCACCCAAGAGAAGCATCACAAAGACTAGGAGGCTCAATTTCTCTTACTCCACTTTTGAATGTTGCCTGGTGAGGATGGGAAGATCTAGCTGATGGCCACGTTTTTAGAAGTTGCCTTTATGTTCTGAAACGCGGGGCGCCTGGGTGGCTCAATCAGTTGAGCGTCAGACTCTTGATTTTGGCTCAGGTCACAATCTCAGGGTCATGGGATCGAGCCCCGTGTGGGGCTCCCTGCTCAGCATGGAGTCTGCTTGAGATTCTCTCCTCTCCCTCTGCTCCATCCCCCACTCGTGCGCCCTAGGGCTTGATGAACATCCACAGTGAGACCTCCGTGCCTGACCACACTGTCCGGTCCCTCTGCTGCCGGGGCTTTGTAGCGCTTGCCTTCCCGTGGAGTCTAGGGACAGGAGTGTGGCAGGTGCAGGGACTGGGGCGCAGGCCTATGCCTCTACCGCCAAGTGCTTGCACGTCTGAGCCCTAGTCTTGGGCCTCCTTCTGATCATTATGTTCATCATTATTCTCGCCCACTGGCTCACTGATGATTATCCAAGCAATTTCAGAGATCATAAAATGTTATGAAGGCTACTAGCAGCTGCCCATGGCCTGAGGCTCGCACCCCTTTTCACGGCCGTTTATATGCACGCCAGGCTACAATCGAATTCAATAAAGCATGATAAAGCATGATTACTTTCCAAAGGCAGTCATGCAGAGCTCCCAGCTCCTAGAGCAATCCCAGAGCCTGGGAGGTGCCTCTGGGCTGAGGTGTAAGGAGGAGGGTTTCTCCAAGCTGGTGAGTCTCCACACAGACAAGGATATGGAGGAACACATGCTGGAAACAGGCTGTGTTTTCCAGGCAGGGCCCCTACCCAAGATTCATAATCAGTGAGCAGCAAGCGGGACTCCAACACCGCTTATTCCCCACCTTATGCATTTTATAGTTTCCTTCTTCCTTTTTTTTTTTTTTAAGACTTTATTTATTTGACAGAGAAAGGGAGACAGTGAGAGAGGGAACAGAAGCACGGGGAGAGGGAGAAGCAAGCTTCCCGCTGAGCAGGGAGCCCGATGTGGGGCTTGATCCCATGACCCCCAGGATCATGACTGAGCCGAAGGCAGACACTTAATGACGGAGCCACCCGGACATCCCTATTTCATGGTTTCTCTCTGAAGGAAAGGTTTGTCTGCAAAGACGCTGGTCTACAAGAAGTAGGAGTAACTCCTAGGAGGTCTAATTTGTGCCATGCCAAGAAGGAACAGAATTATCTTTAAAACAAACAAACAAACAAACAAACATTATCCTGGAGATCACAACCGGAATCCCAGAAGGATCAATACGCTGGATTTATTCCTTTGGCAAAGGCATCTTTGGAATTTCAGGGCAGGTTGACAGATGATGACCAAATTGTCCTTCTTGCCTCAGAGAGGACTTGGGTCTTTAGGAGCTGGCTCCTCTCGTCTGTTCTGTGTGACAGGATAGCACGGTGTGGGACACCCCACACCGGCGCGGCCTCCCATGAGGAACGATTGGCAGGTAACGGTGCACATTTAGGGAGGACTCGGAGCTCCTCGTTCTGCCTCCTCTACCCACCAGCACCCTCGCCTGTGGGGATACCACCATCCCAAGGGCACACGCGCGGCTCGGCTGGTCCTGGGCGCGCCTGCTTGCCACCATCGTCCACCCCGAGGCACAGAAGCACACACAGGAAAGAAGAAACAAGCCCCTTTGTCGGTGAGTGCCCAGATGAAAGGGACATTTTCCATACAGATAGGCTCCTTTTGGCGGGACGGCTTGTGGAGATGGGGAACTGCCGACCGACAGAACCCCCAAGCGCAGCCTGGCCGCCACACGTTGCCTCCATGTGCGGACGTGTTCACTCAGCACTTGCGGAAAGACCAGAGACCGGAAGCCTGAAGCAGAGGCCCTCGCCAGTCTCGGGCTGGGGACTGGCGGCAGTGACCCGAACGGCTTTTGTATGGGCAGAACTAACCCCCACTCTTTCTCTGCTCTGCGTGATTGCGGATGGGCCTGGGAGCCAGCCGGGACACCTCTCGGGGATTCTAGAAAAACAGGAATTGATGGCAAGTCCAGCCTGTGCCTGCCCCAGGGACATTTCCTGGGAGTCCTGGGATTGTCACCATCCCTCTTGCTCTTCTGAGCCCATCGGCCATTCCAGAGCTAAGGGGCAGGAGAGCCATCAGGCCCACAGCTTTCTTCTTACTCTCCAGTACATTCCAGAGATGCATGAACCAGCCCGAATTAACATGGCTTTGTGCTTGCTTCCCCAAGCTGCACACGGTATGAGAACATGTTTGGATCAGAGGATGGGGACACTGCATGCTACAGGTGAACAAAGCTGGAGCATTCGCTTTGCTGTATGTGCTAAGACACGAACAACGGCTGAATTCCTGACAGGACAGAACCATTAGCAGATTGAAGAAGGAAGATTCTGTGTGTTGTATTACTGTGCTCGAAGTCATGGCTACCATACACAGGGCACCCAGGAGGAGGTAAGTATGTTACATGCATACTTTTTTTTTTTTAAGTAGGCTCCACACCGAGGGGGCTTAAACTCACGACCCTGAGATCAAGACCTGAGCCAGGACCCAGAGTCCGGCGCTGAACCGACGGAGCCACCCAGGCGCCCCTGCATGCATCCATTTTAAATTCCGTTCCTGTCTGAGGTACTGGTACTTGATGCCCAGTGTTAAGATTGGGCAACTGAGGCTCTGAAGTCGACCGTGACTACTCAGTAAGTTGTAGGACAACTGGGATCACAAGCCAGGTCTGTCTGACTCCAAATCACACATTCTTGCCCAAACCACGCGGCCTCCTGACACCTGAGCTTCAACAGAGCTGGGTCTTGATTCCAAGTAACAGTATGTGAAAATCCCGACTGACCCCTGTGTTCTCTGTACAGTGTAAGACACGAAATTCTAACCTAGGCACTCAGATCCAAAATGAGGCGAGGTGACTAGAGGTGAGAGACGAAATGATCCCGGTGACAAGGAAACTGGCCCTGGCTCCCGGCTGCTTTCACCTGCTGTTGTTCGGAGGTCAGAGGGCTTGGCGGATCACACTGTGAAATGCGCTGCCCGGCCCAGAACTGCCCGCAGCGGCCACAGGCCTATTACAAAGACGCACTTGTACGTAATGTTTGCTGGTTCCTCTTTGCAAACTGTCTTCGGGTCAGAGTCCAGTCACCTGAGAAAACCAGCCTCTGTTACTATATGGGCGCCCAGTACCAGTGCCTCAGATAGGAATGGACAGGAATTTCCTACTTGTGTGCTACTGGACCTAAATGAATACTGGGTATGATCCCCACTTCATCACTTCGGTCTACTTCCCCAAACCAAATCCACTGTTAAATCATAAAGACTTCCTACCCATTGCCTGCCACGGACCTGTAAAGGAATTCCCCAAATGAGAGCTTCCCAGAAGCTCAGAGAAATGACCAGAGTCCTCAGAGGAGGTATAGGGCATCCCAAGGGAGTAACTGTCAAGGGGACAATGTCTGGCTTTAACAGGTTCTGGTGCATTTGTTTAAAAAAAAAAAAAAAAAAAAATCGGGGCGCCTGGGTGGCTCAGGGGGTTAAGCCTCTGCCTTCGGCTCGGGTCATGATCCCAGGGTCCTGGGATCGAGCCCCACATTGGGCTCTCTGCTCAGCTGGGAGCCTGCTTCCTCCCCTCTCTCTGCCTGCCTCTCTGCCAACTTGTGATCTCTGTCAAATAAATAAATATAAAATATTAAAAAAAAATCATACTGTAACTCAAAATCTGTAGCTTACTGATAAACTGCGGGTGGGAAATCTTTACATCCAAACAGAACACTGCCGACTGTCTCACTTCTAGCGTAGACCCGTGCAGTGGGGTACTAGCTCTCGGGGCTACCTGGAAAACGTGCATGGCTTACCTGCTCAGGAGAAGAGCTCTAGGCGTGACAAGCCTGTGTTCCATTATTCCTCTGGCCTTGAAAACCAGCAACTCGCTCACCACCCGTTAATGGGAGGTTCTCCCATTGCACAGAAAATAAGTTCCAAGGTCAGAACCTCGATTTACCTGCATGCTTGTGCAGATGCTGAAGACTTCGCTGGCTTTGAGGGCTGTTTCCCTGCTGTAAGAAGAGGGCTGCTCCTTTCACCATGAAAAAGCTCTCACTTAAGCTGGGAGGAATAAAACCAGAGCATAGTCAGGCTGGAATTCAGAGAGGAAAACAGGCAAAGACATACAGCAGAGGAAAAGCTTTAGTGCGGACATATGGCACATATGACGCACGTGGGACAAAACAGCGATTAAAATAATTTTGTGCCACACTCTTCCACATCTTGGCTACAAGCTTGTTGCTGGAGAGTCTGGGTCATGACCTCAGGCTTGGGCTAAGATGCCCAAGGTTCTTGCAAGGCCGAGAGCCCCTTCCTACAGGATACTGTGAAAGGATCTCCCTACACCATGTCTTCTAAAGATACCGAGCAACTCTCTGAACTTTGAGAATTTTCCATGCTCTCGCTGTGGAATCTATGGGACTCCCTGACTTAGGACAACTTCACTGATCTTGGTGCCTTCCCTTGATAAAGAAGAGGAAGTTATGCTTTCACTATTGGTTTGCATCTTAGCAAAAGCCCGCGGTTCCTGATCGGTGATTTAACTTAGTCAAGGTTATGGTGTCACTGCTGTGATACAAAACCTCCAGTTAATAACTTTTACATTCGACATACAACTTGAGAAGTTGTAATTTAAATTTTAAACATTTCATGACTTGGCTATCAAAAAAGAATCTTTAGCTTACACAGAAATTAAGACTATAAACTGACCGACTGTATTAGCTACTAGTTACTACCAATTATTCAGAAATACTGTAATGCAGAAAATTATCTGTACACTAAATTAACAGTGGTTTTTTTGGGGGGGGGATCGACCACCTACGATATCTTCTTTCTCTTCTTCCAAATTTCCAAATCTCTATCTTCCAAATTTTCTATACTGAGCAAATATTAACTTTTTATGGCGATTATTTTCTGATTTTCAGAATAAGGGAAGATGTGTACTACAAGTTGTAACGGAAAAGCATTCCCTTTCTACTAGTTTTGTGAAAGATCACAGTTCACAACAAAGAGAACTGTAAAAATCATTAACTCTCTATTGAGCAACCAATTAACATATAGAGGATTTGAAGGAAAAATCTCCAAGAAAAAGCAGCACTTTTTGATTTTTTTTTTAAGATTTTATTTATTTATTTGACAGAGAGAGTGAGCACAGGCAGACAGAGAGGCAGGCAGAGGCAGAGGGAGAAGCAGGCTCCCTGCCGAGCAAGGAGCCCAATGCGGGACTCGATCCCAGGACGCTGGGATCATGACCTGAGCCGAAGGCAGCGCTTAACCAACTGAGCCACCCAGGCGTCCCAAAAAGCAGCACTTTTTGTGCGTGTTTGTTTCAACAGGAAGCGAATCGATTCCTGACAGAAACACAAGGACAATTTCTATAAATACAAAAGAAAGGGCAAGATCACCTTATCCCCAGATGTCTACTGTTAAGTGTTCTAAACCATGGAATGAAAACCTCGGCTAAGCCTAAAACACAACTCTAGGTGCTAAAAAGACTCACCACATTGAACTCAGTGGCTCCTGGAATCAGAAAACCAGTGATCTTGTACAATATGAAGTCCACAATAAAATCTGTGACTTCTCCTGGTTGAATTCTCACACCAAAAATAATGACTCTGCTCAAATACCCAAGGATAAGGCTGAGCTGCTTCTCTTACTAGGGCCTTTGAGTTATTGATGGTTTTGTAGATTTCATTTACCAATCCCTTACATCCGTGCAGTTTTTAGGTTTTCTTCATTTAGTATCCCCAACTATTGCTGCCAAGCCATCGTTTCCACTCTTATCAGATGTATGTCTGTGTTGCCAGTTACAAGAGCTGGGGAGCCCAGGATTATAAATACTGGCAGAGGGGGTGCCTGGTTGGCTCAGCTGGTAGAGTCTGGGACTCTCTATCTCCAGGTTGTGCGTTCAAGCCCCACGCTGGACATAGAGATTACTTTAAAAAATAAAATCTTAAAAAAAAAAATACTGAGGGGCCTCCTGGGTGGCTCAGTTAGGTAAGCGTCCGACTCTTGATTTTAGCTCAGGTCACGATCTCAGGATCATGAGATCAAGCCCTGGGTTGGCTCTGTGCTGGATATGGAGCCTGCTTAAGATTCTCTCCCTCTTCGTCCTTCCCTGTCCCCACCAAAAAAAAAAAAAAAAAAAGGAAAGAAAGAAAAAAAAGGAAAAAAATCCATACTGACCAGAAGCCCCAACACTCTGGAAACAGCCAGTCATTAACAGTGGCCTTTGCCTTGAAAAACACGGACAAAAATTCCCCTTAGTTTCCCTTACATTTCCTTTGGGGGAAAAAGGGGAACAATGCAAAAGAATAGGCCGGTTTTATCCCGTGAAGGCGTGCAAGGCCAGTTGTCTCAGTGTTCCTGTGACTGCTGAAGAACCAGAGTCCCCATCTTCATATGAAATCAGAGGCTGGGAGGAAGGGGGCCCTGGAATGCTGCCTCTGCCCTCGGCAATGAGGCACCAGCATTTCCAGTAAAGAGTGAGATTTAAAGCTGCGGGGAAGCCCACAAAGCACATTCTCCATCCTGGCCTGTGAGGCTGCCCTGCGGCTGGGGAGACAGTAAGCAGATACAGCCTGAGGGTGACCGCATTTGATGACTCTTGGGGCCAGGAGGCTGGAGAGCATGGGCAGCCACAGCATTTACGGAAACAAAATACAGATCTTCCTTGTGGCCCTGTTTCCTGTCTTCTGCTCTGAGCTCACTCCAGGCCTCGAGCTTCGAACATCCTCTGGGTAGAACCCCAAGAACACCCTTTCCCACTGCCAGGCTCCATGGGGTTCACTATGGTGGGCTTGTAATACAGGGAAGCGTGGTACCCTGATTTGCAAGTCTCAGGACACAGCGATGGGGATGTCCTTTAAGAAATCCATTTTGAGGGGGCACCTAGGTGGCCCAGTGGGGTAAGTGGCTGCTTTCAGCTCAGGTCGTGATGCTGGGGTCCTGGGACTGAGTCCCGCGTTGGGCTCCTGCTCAGCGGGGAATCTGCTTCTTCTTCTCCCTCTGCTCTTCCCTGCCCTGTTCATTCTCTCAAATAAATAAAAAATTTTAAAAGATTTTATTTATTTATTTGAGAGAAAGACTATGAGAGAGAGCATGA
Organism: Taxidea taxus jeffersonii; assembly: GCA_003697995.1. Lineage (NCBI taxonomy): Eukaryota > Metazoa > Chordata > Mammalia > Carnivora > Mustelidae > Taxidea > Taxidea taxus. The sequence goes on from ML107286.1 coordinate 87,482, forward strand.
GAAGGGGGAGGGTCAGAGTGAGAAGCAGACTCCCCACCGAGCAGGGAGCCCGATGTGACTGGGTCCTGGGACTCCAAGGATCATGACCTGAGCTGAAGGCAGTCGCCTAACCAACTAAGCCACTCAAGTGCCCCTCAAATAAAATCTTAAAAAACAAACAAACAAACAAACAACCATTTTGGGGATGGCATACCCATTTTACTTGGGGTAAGGAAATACAGACTCACAAACCACCCCTCCCAGCTACAGAAAAACCAGAGTTCTCCCCCCAAAATGCTGGTGTCCTAAAAAGTATGTAACTGAAGTTCCAGAAAGGTCAGACCCAGACCAATACAACTGAACTGTTTTCCTCCACCGCTTTAAGAAAAACCTTGATGGGAGAGTGAAAACAAGTTCAGCCCCAGCCCTACCTGCTCCCTCCCGGCCAGCACCCCCGCCCCGCAACCCAACACTTTTATCTCCCACGTACAGGTATGTTCTCAGACACTGGCCACTGCCTGTTTCAGGAGACCACACAGCATTAGGGTTTTTTCTACAAGGTACTAAGGACAGACGAATAAACGGCCAGTGTCATCCAGAAACCCATGTGTGGTAGGAACAGAGAGATCGGGTGGTGATACGTACTATTTTGGGCTGGAAACTTCTGAAGAGCGGAAGTTGTGAGCTGGCTGAAGGGAGACGCAGAAGTCAGTGAAATAAAACATGTTCACGACAGCCGGCTTTGCATCTCTGACTGCCCCTGAGCTCCTGCCTTGCACTCCCTCCGGAGAAAGAGGAAAGGAAAGGAAGGGGCCGGAGTCCTTCCTTGGGCAGGAGTCCCTGTCCCCTGATGGTGTTCCCACCCAGAGCTCGAATGGCTCTTGTGGGACTCTTGTCCTCGCCTGATATTTGGGTTTAAAAAGGCTCTTGTCCCTGCATATCCAGATGAAAGAGGGCCATTCAGAGGGAGCAAAACAGCTGAAGTTCCTCTAATCACTTATACTCCTACGGTTTTGGGAGGCCTTAGGAGCAAGCACCAGGGTGTGCCTTACATTGTGAGGGGAAACAGCTGGCGGCCAAGGAACAGACCCTGGGCGATGAGGACCCCCTTCTGGTTGAGACCGACAGGCTGAAGGACTCCTAATTCTGTCAAATTGCCACATATTCACCCAACGGTGACCGTGGGCGGCTGCTGCATTTATCCCATCTTGTCAAAGCATTCTGCATTCCAAAAACTCTTCAGCCATGCTAATTGCTGCTATAGGAGGCAAAGTGAGGGGGAGATGGGCGGGAACCCAGGTAGAGGGACCTGCATGTGCACACATGGGAGAAGCTTCTGGAACCACAGGCATGAAGGGCAGGGCAGGCTGCAAAGGTAAAGCAGGCCCAGGTAACCCTGAGGGCCTGGCATGAGACCCCCCAAACCCACCCAGCAGGAGCCCCCGGGCTGCGGTCTGCAGTGCCTCCCTGGGCCGGTGAAGTAAATGAAGGACACGACTAGCCACTATTCCAGGGCGGACTGGGATAAGCATCCAAAGAAAGGAGTCCTGCTGGTGTTCTGAAGAGGGAAGCGGGAGTGTCTAACTGGTAGATTCTGGAACCCTTGCTGAAGGAGGGAGTGTCGGGCAGAGGCTCCTGGGGAGGCCTTATCTGGAAGCTTCCCCCAGCTTCCGGAGGATAAAGTAATCCTCACAAGAGGATTAAGTGGGGGCACATACTACAGTGATTCTGCACCTTGCCCAGGAACACAGTAACACCTTTACAAGTTGGGGCAACACCCAACTCTCTCTGCTCCACGCCCATCTCCCTAAGCTCAGGAGTGCCCCCATGTCCCCACCAGCCTGGCGTAAGACTCAAGAGCTGTCACCCTGATGTCAACTAAGAGCAGGGCGGTCACTTCGGCTACACTAAAGCACATGTCACTGGGAAAGTCAGAACATGGTCAGGGGGAGTCAGAACCCGGTCGGGTAGGCAGCCCTTCTTTCCAGCAGGTGCAGGCATTGTGCAGAGGAAGGGGAGAGCAGGCACAATTCAGGGAAACAGGACTCTAGTGGGAGAAGACTCGGCAGCGTTAGAGCTCCCCCACCAGCTCTGGGGGCAAGCAGGAGGCCTCCGGACCACCGGACCACCGCCATCCCTCCACCCCCCACAGGCTCCTCTGCACCTGGGGGGCAGTCCTTGTGGATGGAATGGGAATCCGGGGGCAGGGTTCTGTGGGTAGCAACACAGCCATGGCCATGCTGGTGGAGAAGCCACCTTCAGGGCAGGCTTCTCATCAACAGCACTGTCACGTGCTGTCACTTGCCGAGGGCCCACCGCGCGGTAGAGACTGTGGCCCAGTGTGAGACTACACCGTGGCATCCAGCTCCCACAGCTATGCAGGCTGGGTGGCATTTTTCTCCAAAGGATACAGGAAGAAAGCAGGTCAATCTCCTGGCGCCTCCAGGGACCACCTCGTTTTTTAACCTTGGGGGTTCTGGGGCAAACTGGGCTTTAAGAAAATAAAATGCAGTGGGGTACGGGAGCTCGTATTTCTGGGCTCTACTTTATGTTCTACTCTGCGTTCGTCATGATATTCACTTACGGGGTTCTGTTCATTCACTCAAACGGCCGAACACCTGCGGAAAGAGGAGTTCGATGCTAAGCCAAGCCACATGTCGGTAAAGACAATAATCCTCTCTAAGGAACGGGCCTATGTTCGGGGGCTTCGGCTGTGTGCTGTGCCGCTCAGCAGCACAGTTCCTTGGAGAACGGAGACGTAAGGCATAAAACACCACACGCCAGAATACTACGCTCCTGCCCCTGATTTCCAACACCAGCTATACATCCAAAGAACGTGCAGAACTTCTAGAACACAGTCATGGCCAGGTCTGGCCTTGGCTGATTCTAGCTCAAAACGTCTGCAGGAAGTCCAGGCATCTGCGTTTTAAGAAAGTGCTCGTGATGCAGAGTGAGAACCCCTGAACCTCACAGAAACAGAAGACACAGAGAAAACGGGCGTCTGCCACAGGTTTCACACAGTAGGTGCGTGCATGGTCAGTGTTTCCCGCTGGTGAGAAATAATACCACGAAAAATGCATGGCCCTCTAGGAAGGAAAGCAGACACGATTCGGTGCGATGAGGGGAGGTCACGCGAGGTCAAACACCAGAAGAACATCCTCCTTGGAAGCAGCCAGATAGGTTAGCAGAAAAATGCACCTACCCTTCTACCGAACACCTTTAGTCACAGGGTCCCTGCCTTTGAAAGGCACCCCCGCGGGACGCTATGAAACAACAGTAACAAAACAGACACGTCGGCCCTGGGATGGACAGAGCATTCTGGATAATGTCAGGCACCTGATCTTCACCACACTCAGAAAGTTACTTCTAGTATTTTGGATGCTACATCTCTAAAGATTTAATTTATTTATTTGTTAGAGAGAGAGAGAGAGCGAGCGAGCGAGCACAAGCAGACAGAGAGGCAGGCAGAGGCAGAGGGAGAAGCAGGCTCCCTGCCGAGCAAGGAGCCCGATGCGGGACTCGATCCCAGGACGCTGGGATCATGACCTGAGCTGAAGGCAGCTGCTTAACCAACTGAGCCACCCAGGCGTCCCTCGGATGCTACATCTCACACAAAAATCAGAGACACAGAGTCCCAAGCCTGAACCGAACTACTTCTACAAGGAGATCAACCCTCGAGTCCCTCGGGTCTGCGACAGGGATGGCTGAGGGGACTGGGGTCTGTTTAGCAGGCGTGATGACAATTCTGGGGGCGAAAAAAAAGGAACGAATGTAAAGTTGGTCACCGCAGAAAAGTCAAGTGAATGCTCCCAAGAGGAATTTCTGTTTATTCCGAACAAAGATTTTCGGTGCCTGGTCAGGGCCGAGTCCTGGGGATGCAGAAATAAAGCGGACCTGGCTTCTGCCGTGGTGCGACATCGCACTCCAGGGGGCGGGATGGACACAGGACGGAGTGCAAGGTGATGCAGCAGATTCCATACGTGCTGCCCACGTGCATATACATGGGAGGGACCCCCAGCACAGCCCGGGGGTCCAAGGAGATCTCCCTGGAAGAAATGACACCAAGCTGGGCCTCAGAGGATCAGTGAACACAAAAGAGGGGAGCGGGGAGCAGGAGAGTGGGAGGATCACATCAGACATACCCCAGAGCAAAAACAAGGAAGACCCTGGTTTCCACTGTAAAAAGCCCCCCTCTGAGTTCATAAATGTCTGTTCTGGTTTACAAGTCAGTTCCTTATGAGGCTGATTAGCCTAAGTCAGTTTCTCAAAAGTTTGATCATCCCTGGTGTGCTAATAAGTTCCAGTCTCAGAACAGGCAAAGTTAAGGACCAAACCTTGGGCTTACGCTGAGCCATCGACCTGTCAACGTAAGTTCTCAGCACCCAGAAGCTCGGTACAGCGATGACACTCAAAGATGTCATTTTAGATAAATACGAGTTGATGATACCTTCCACCTGAATGGTGCCACACAGTTTTCAGAGAGCTTGCCCCTCTGTTTTTTCACTTAATTCTTCCAATTTCATGCTTCTGAGGAAGGGGTCAAGACAGAGAAGAGGAAAAGACTCGTCTGCGACCATGTGTCCACGAAGCAGCAGAGCTGCGCCGAGCAGCTCCACGCTGGGCGCCCGGGGGGCCGGATGCCTGGGTCGGAGGGCGCGATGGCCGGCCTGCCTGCCCCGGGGCCCTGGAAGCAGTGGGCAAAGCCGGACAGCTACGGATGGTGGTCTGGATGGATTCGAACCCCATTCCTGGCAAAGTGAAGTTTGAGAGGACGGAATGATCGGAAACTCACTGTGTGCTCTCCCTCGGGTCCTTCCCTCACTCTGAAGGCCTGGTCAAGAGCCTGTAAGACCCCAGTGCGTGCCAAGGCCCCGCTCTGTCTCGCTTCGTGCTTCACAGCGCAGCTCATCGGGGCCGCGTCCCGAACGCCGTCGTTCGAAGCAGGAGAAAACCAGCAGCTCACCTGCCACGTCTCCCCACCAGGCTCCCCAGCTGCTCCCCTACACGCGGCATGCTGAGGACAGGGAAATGCCAGCTCGGCAGGGCCTTCTACTTAGGGAACAGGGGTCACAGGCAAGAAATGCTGGCAAGGCCCAATACAAATGTCTCTGCTGCCGGGGCATGTATTGTTTGGCTCGAAGGCGTAGGCTTTTCTCAGAGAGAAGGAATGTCCAGAAGTATTTCAGACAGTAAGAGACATTCTCTGAAGCCAGCTACACAGCTCTCCTTCATATCAACGGGTAGCAGCGAGCAGCTCCTACCAGGAATATGCCAGCAAGTTCGCAGCAGCAGGATTTTCCTCCACCCCGTAGAAGAAAGACAGCAAATGACGTGCCTGGAGTTGGCTCTCCAAACCTTCAGATGGTTCCCTCCATGGCCTGCCCCCCGTGAGAGCCCTCAGGTCCCCCGCCTGTGGAAGCTCGAGCCACTGCTATCTTCCTCTGCCCATCCAAGATACCAGGATCTAAGCCCCCTGAGGAGGGCAGAAGACACAAAGACCGCATTGTGTTGGGAATGCAGCGGCAGCAAAGACAACATAGCCAGCCAGAAATAACAGACACACGGAGGAAATGTTTCTGAAACAACGCAAAAATTTCAAGGACAGATGATCTCAACCACCCCAGGTCCTTTGCCCTTTCTCTTTGGTATGCGGCCCCGTTCCACATTCGCTGGCCCCTGAGTCCTAATCTTTCCCAAGGTCCCTTCCTCCCCAGTTGGTCGGTCACTGCTCCAGTTCTGGCCTCCCTCATCCCCGCGAGCCACGCCACATTTCCCAGGGCCCGCTGTGTGCCTGGCTCTATGCTGAGGACTCTGAGCATTCCTGCAGGAGAGCAGACATGCTCTCTATCTGCACCGTCCCCGGGGGGAGCCACTAGCCCCAGGCACCTCCTGAACACAGACAGGGTGGTGAGTCTGACCGATCAACTGAACTGGTTGTTTTATTAATTCTAATTAAATTCAAGTTCAGTGAGGCGCATGTGGCTGGCAGCTATGGTGGAGGGCAGCTCGGCTTCATGAACTCTCTAAGGAGAACCAGGGCAGGGACTTCTGGCCTTCCACCCACCGCACAGCTCCTCACCACAGCTCTTGCTACGCCCTTCCCAGCTCTAGAACGTTCCATGATGCCGCATTATCAGTACAGTCCAACCCGCTTCTGCTAGCTTTCTGTGGTAGCTACAATCAGCCATGTTGCTGACCTCAGTTTCATTCGTCTGACACTCTCTGACCTCAAGGAGCTCATAAAACAATCAGAAAAAGTGATTTATAATAAAAACCTTCCTCACGTGACCTTGTACCCGGTTTCTCCCGTACTCCACACAGTCTCTTTCTCTCTGTGCGGTCGTCCTCATTGACTCTTCCACCCTGGCCTCGGTTTGTGGCCTTCTCTTTCTCTCCTGTCTGCCTCTCCCCACCTTGTGCCCACCTGCCAGCACTGACACCTTCTCCGGGAAGCCCTCCCTGGCTGCCCCAGTGGCCAGCTGTGGCTCTTCCCTTTCAACATCTCATAGCAGCTCCCTCTTCTTGCAGGTAACAAAGCTGAGCCTTAGATGTTAAGTCACCTCTCCAAGGTCAGACACTTAGGAAATGATAGGAACCTAAGGCCCCTGGTCCCCAAAGTGTGTTCCCAGACATACTTACTAAAATGCACAGTGAAGTTATCCTCACGCCAGCGTATCTGAACTTCACCATCAAACTTGAGGGCCAGACACACGAAATTTTCTAAAGCGCCGTCCTTGCCTAGCATACAGGAGGTTGTAAGTAAATACTCAGCAACAAACTCACTGTGCTGGTCTCCTCTTCAGTTTCAAAGCAGTGCATGACTGAGTCACCTTGGGCATCTCCAAGCAGGTGAACCTGCGGTGCTTGCCACCAGCGGGATGCACCAGACACCTAAGACTCGCCACACAAAGGCTCCAAGTGGACACACAGTCCCCTGGTGGTAAGGCCTTCTTGGCAACCAAGGGCCTCGGACAACACAACTAAGTTTTCCACGTCACCTCGAGTGTCTCGAAGGCCAGGCCTATGACTTCTTCTCTGGCTCTCCGAGGGCCCAAAAGGCAGTGTGCACTCAACGAATGTAATGCTAATAACGAACATCTTTGTTGAGTGTCATGCTAAGCAACTTGTAACATTAACTAACCTAATTCCCAGTGTCTGTCTTTGAGGTGAACTGGGGCTCCGAGAGGCTGAACTGCTGGCCTGTGTTCACAGAGCCAAGAAGTGGAAGAGCCAGGATGGGAAACCAGGAGGAGGACTCTGACATCCTGGCTCTCCCACTGAACGGACACCTCGGGGAAATCAGAAGTGCTGACTTCTCTTCTCCAACAATTCAGGCCCAAGACCATTTGGCGGATTGAGCCCGGCAGGCATCTGGGGAGGGGTGTGGTGAGCAGGGCTAGGAAGGCGTCTGTGCAGAGGAGAGATGGCTGCAGAGTTGGGAGGCTGGTGACAGCCAGGGAGACCGTTCAAACGAGCAAGTGCTTTAGGGATGGTCTGGAACCAGGTTTCTCACGGCCCGGGAAGGGAGTCATAAAGATGAAGAGAGAGAAAACTAGAATGAACTGTGAGATGTTGGATCAGAGAGGAAGGTCTGAACTCAGGGTTCCCAAAATTACTTAAATAGAGAACTAGAGATGCAGGTGTGTGTGTGTGTGTGTGTGTGTGTGTGTGTGTACATACATACACAAATTCCCTATTTCTGCCCCAAGAGGGCCTGAGGAGGGTGACACCCCCAGAGTGATAAGCACACCTTGTAAATTCCATTCTCCACTAAACGGAAGCAGGACTCCTTGGACAAATGGCTGACTCCAGACATGGGGCAAGGAAGGGACAAGATGAGGCCTGGAACATCTGGTATCAGGAAGTGTGCAGTGCTGAAGGATGGCAGGGACAGGACCTCAAGGGTCACGGAAGCCAGCTTGAACACGACCCCAGTGGCCAAGTAGGGGACTCTGAAGTCAGTAATACAACCACTGGATTA
>ML107287.1:0-16775 GCA_003697995.1 Taxidea taxus jeffersonii
TATCTTAAGCCTCTGAGTCAACAGGCAAAGAATGGAGTTCCTTATTTTTACACTAAGTGAGATAAGTCAGAGAAAGACAAATATATGATTTCTTACATGTGGCATCTAAAAAAAAAAAAGAATGAAAAAACAAAAACTGGAACAGACCTTAAAATGGGTTGCCTTAGGGAAGGATGGTGGGGGGATGGGCAAAGTGAGTGAAGAGGAGTGGGAGATATAGGCTTCCAGTTATGAAATGAATAAGTCACAGACATGAAAGGTACAGCATAAGGAATATAGTCAATGGAAATGAAATGGTGTTGCATGGTGACAGATGGTAGCTACACCTGTGGTGAGCATAGCATAGTATATAGACTTGTCGAATCACTATGTTTTACACTTGAAACTAATGTAAGAACAGACTTCCTGTATTGGCTGGGATGACTGATCCTGATTACCAAAGGAGAAATTTAACTGCTACTGCACAATGGAGATGTCTTAATAATAGTTAACTTTATATTGCAGTATCAAGCTACAGGATGTCAAAAGCGGAAAGGGAACATCACCTAAGGACTTCACATCCTTTTTTGGGGAAAGTTATATGTCTTTGGTAATATGCAGGTTAGTTGTATCACATTAGGGGGAAGTATGACTTTGTTAATTCTAGCTACTCTAATGAGAGTGTAGTGGTAGATAATGGTGGTTTTAATTAGCAAATCCCTGGATGACTAAAGATGTTGAGCATCTTTTTGTTGTTTATTGGTCATTTTCATCTTCTTTGGTGGTGTTTACTCAAACTTGTGCTCATTGTTTTATTGGGTTGTTTCTCTTTTTATTACCCAGTTATAAGAGTTCTTTACACATTCTGGATAGAAGCCTTTTTTCAGATATATTGTATTGCAAATTCTCCCTCCAATCTGTGGCTTGCCTTTTCATTTTCTTAATGGTGTCTTTCAAAGGATAAATATTTTAAAATTTTGACGAAGTTTAACTTATGAACTATTTCTTTTTGACCCCTAAGAAATCTTTGCCTATCTCAAGATCACTATGATTTTTTCCATGTTTTCTTCTAGAAATTTACTTTATCTATCTATCTATCTACCTACCTAACTATTTATTTAAGTAGGCTCCATGCCCAGAGTAGAGTCCAATACCAGGCTTTAACTTAGGACTCTGGATCAAGACTGGAGCTCAGGGGCGCCTGGGTGGCTCAGTGGGTTGACACCTCGGCCTTCGGCTCAGGTCATGATCCCAGGGTCCTGGATCAAGCCCCACATCGGGCTCTCTGCTCAGCAGGGGGCCTGCTCCCCCCCCCACCTCTCTGCCTACCTGTGATCTCTGTCTGTCAAATAAATAAATAAAGTCTTAAAAAAAAAAAAAAAGACTGGAGCTCAAATCAAGAGTCAGATGCTCAACTGACAGAGCCACCCAGGCACCCCCAAATTTGTAGTTTCAGCTTTCATGTTTATAATCCATTTTTAGGTCCCTCAGGGGCCTCCTCCATTGCTCCTGATGTCCATTAATGCATCCCATCAACCTTAAAACTGAAAGTCAACCTTGCCACACCTCCCTAGCCTTTGCTCTTCATCCAGTCTATCAGGTCCTGTCCCTGAGAAGTGCTCTTCTCTACCACCACCAGTTTACTTTGCCTTGACCATAACAGTAGCCTCCTAACTGGCCCTCTGCACTAACTCTGTGCCCCCTGCAGATCACTCTTCCTACCACTATCCAAACGATGGTTTAAAAATAGAAGTAATGAAAAATCCCCACTGGCTTCTCCAGATTCTTAAATTATAGTCTCAAATCCTTACCTCAATTATTGCCTACCTTTTCCCACACTCAATGGTCTTTCAGCGTGCTGTTCTGGCCATGCCAAGCTCTCACCTGTTGGACCTTGTTAACGCCTTTCAAAGTGGCCTTGGATTCCAGCTTGCATGTTCTTTAAACTCCACCCCACCCTCTCAGGTTCTCTTAGCACATGTACCTCCCAGATGAGATCTTACTAATAACAAGTTTTGATGTTGTGTGTTTCTCCCTTTAACGTTGTCCTTCTCCACCAGATTTAACTTCATGAGGCTAGGGCTTTATTTCCATAACTTACTCCCAGCAAGTGGAACAGGGCCTACTATCCGGAAGAAGCCTCCATGCATAAGTGAGGGACAAATAACTGAATGAGAAAAATGGGATAATAAAGAGGCCGATGGCTGCTTGCGGTCCCTTCACGGGTAATACTGGACGGTAAATGGTAACAATCTCGATCCTTTTCGCAGCAGCGGACGAAAACCTGCTAGATCGGAGAAGGCAGGCAGGTCTTTCGATCAAGGAGGGAAGAACAGGTATGTGATCCCGTACAACTGCCAGAATTACACTCAAGCCTGCGTCGCTCCCGAGCCTCGCTCCCCAGAAGGGGCCAGACTGGAGGCCTTGGTTTCTGGCGCTAGCGCCAGGAGGAGCCCACCCCGGAGCAGCATAGAACCATCAGCAGTGAGCGATTTTTCTCAGCAGCCCAGCCACCGCGTGGGTGGGCGGGGCTACGCCTTCCGAGGCCGTCCCTGCCCCCTGAAGCGTGCGCGCGCCCGCCGTCGCCTCTTGCGTGCGCCGCCGGCTGGGGGCGCAGGTTGTGGGCGGTGGCGGCGGGCGCGCGCGCTCTCGCCCCCTCGCGCCGGTTCGCGCTCCCGCGCCGGGGCTGAAGCGGCAGTGGTGGCTGCAGCGGCGGCAGCGGCGGCTGCAGCGGCGCGGGGGGAGGGCCGGGAGGGGGGTGGTTGGGGGGGATGGACCGGGCGCGGCGGCCGCAGCGGCAGGAGCCGGCGCTTGAGCTCGAGCCACGGCACTGGCGGAGACGCCGGCTGCTCCTCCCCTCCCCGCCGGTGAGTGAGAGCCCCCGCCCCGGATGCTGGCGGCGGCCGGGCCCCTCACGGCCCTTCCGCCTCGGGTGGGGAGAGTCGTGAGGGGAGCGTGGCCAGACAGCGTCGCCGACGCTGGCCGGGCCTCCCGCTCGCGGCCTGGCGCGGTTCGGACCCTCGGTCTCCCCCGTTCGGGGCTGGAGCTCCGGGCCTAGGACTCGACCTCCAGCATCCCGCCGGGCCTTTTTCCTTCCTAGCTCGTTCCGCTGTCATTTCGACCCTGGGGCTTCTCTCCCCACCCCCACTCTTCGCCCCCTTTCCAGCGCGCCCCCTCCAGGGCCGAGGGGAGGGAGGGGCGTGTGAGGAGTTGGGCCGGGGCCTGAGGGACTGTTCGGAGTAGACTGTGGGGGAGGTCTGGGGTCCTACGAGCCCTCGCTCGTCCTGGCGTCCCCAGAAGTTGGCCACTAGGGCTCAGCCATTGCCACCTGAAACCAGTTTGGCACCTTTTGTTTTGATTTTGAACTTGTCGTTTGAGGGAAGGAAGGAGCTCGCTGTCCTGGGAACGGGGGAAAATAGGTGCTGCAAGGTGGGTTGGGGAGGGTGGCTGGGGTTGGTCTAAGAGTGCCTTTTATTAATCCTTCTAGGAAGGGATAAGGGGGCTTAGTGAGTTGCCCCTTCCCTGAAGGGCCACAGATCTGTTTATAGCTTGCAAACTCCTGCTTTTTTTTTTTTTCATTCTAAGGAAAGGTGTGTGTAGTGTTGGTCCAGTTGTTGATTTGGCTCATTCCTTAACAACATTGATGGTAAGGCGAATCTGTAGCAGAGTTTCTTGAAGCAGCCCACTTGAGCTGTTGGCTAATGTCCCCCTTTTTCTTTGGTGGCACCATACGTATGAGTTGGTAGATTCTAGTCAAAGCTTTTGCGGGCTGCCTTTTCATCTTGACTGTCACAGAGGAAAGGAAGAGGAAAACACACACTCTAATCCAAAATGGTTGTTATAAGTCTTATATACCTATAAGCGTCTCTAGGAAAGATATGCATTCCTAAATTAGCTAATTCTTAGTTAAAAAAAAAAATCAGGGCTTGAAAAGCAGGTAGTTGCTTTAGAATAAAACTTTGATATATTTATGTCTTCTGACCAGCATTTTAAATTTTGGGAGTGATTGGCTAGACCAAATCCTTGTCTTTGAAATACCTGTGTATAGAAATTGTTGCAAAGCCTGGAGGAAAGAACCTTATGAAAATGTTAATGACAAGATTCCACCAGGGGCTAGATACCCTTTTTCCCCCCTCCATTTGTAGATTAGAACAGTGAGACTGGTATTGTGAGTAGGTGGTAGTTTTACTAGTGTCCTGTAACAAACCATGCTTATAGGTGGGATTTTTAACTATATCTTGTCCTCTCCCAACAGAATTGGCTTGTATTTTTTTTAAAAATCACACACCCACTCTCTGGCTAGTATAGAAGGATTAAAAGCTGCTTCTGGTCTGTGGGTGGTAACCTTTTAATTTCTAAAGAGTTTTCAGTTGCTTACAGAATAGATTGCTGATCAGCGTAGGAAAAACTTAAATATTAAAATTTCATTAGCACGTGATCAAGGTCTGTTATAATTATGAGCATTAAGATTTGGCATGGTGTGGGTGTTGTGTACTATGTATAGGAAATTAGATTTCTCAGAGTATTTGCACCTTAAGATAAATAGAAGCACAGGCAGCTGACAATGTTGTTACACCTTCCAGTGGTTGAGAGAATCTTTTATGAGCAAAAAAACCACCCTGTATAATTTGATGAAGAAACTCAGTAACCTGGACTAGTTGGTGACTACCATTTCTTTAAATGTTTGCCCCTTCTCTTTATTAGAATATTTCCCCTTTTCTGCAAGAGTTTTTATGCCTGTCATATATGTACAAAATCTATAATGGCTGAGGGCTTAAGTTTAAATTCCTCAGAATGACATTTATGGATCACTTATTATTCATCAAATATTTACTGAGTCCTTATTTTGTTGCAAGAGGTTTTCTAAGTACTGGGCTATGGTGGGGAACAAAATAGACAAGGTCCTTTTTATTGAGCTTTTTTCTGTGTGTATGAGAATGAGGATAGCAAACAAACATAATTCCAGGTAATGCTATAAACCAGCAATTAGCAAACCTTTTCTGTAAGAGACCAGAAGGTAAATATTTTAGGCTTTATGGGCCATATAGTTTCTGTTGCAACTGCTCTGTTGTTTAGTGTAAAGTAGCCATGGGCAGTACATAAACAAGCAATTCTATGTTCTAATTAGACTTTTGATATTTCATATTGTTTTTCCATGTCACAAAATAATCTTTTTTTTTTTTTTTTTTTTTTTTTACAAAAAAAATGTGCGAATTCGACTTTTGATCTTTATTTTTTTTTTTCCCTTTTCAAAAAAAATTTTTTTTTTTTTTTTTTTTTTTGCTATACTAAAACATGGGGCAAGCTGGATTTGGCCTGTAGGTTGTAATCTGGCCCTTTATAGAGAAAGCTTGTTGATTCCTGATATCAGCTATGAGGAAAATAAGACCAGGTGATTTGACCATTGCGCGACTGGTGGGGGACGTGGAGAGGCCTCACTAAGGAGAAGATAACTGAGTTGTGGTCTAAAAGATGGAAGAACTTTGCTAGCCAGTGAAATAACAAGTACAAAGATCTGCAGGTAGAATTGAACTGCTTCTATGTTCCCCAGCATTGAGGTTTACATACCATGTCATTCTTGGCTTTGTCTTTTTTTCATTTTGTTCTTAACTAGGTTGCCCTCTTCCTGTCAGGTTTTAAAAGTCTACCCATAATAGAATCTAAGACTTGTAAGGTATCTTAACTTCCTACCCAATTGCTTTCTTCTAAAATGTGCTCAATGATTTTTCAGCTTCTGTTTGAAACCTTTGATGACATAAATTCATTACTTTGAAGTAGCCTAGCTTTAATTGTTAGAATGTTTTTCATGTTGTAATAGGATTCACCCTTTCTACCTTTTTTCCTTGATGCTGCCTTAACAGTGACCATGGAGGAAGACACAGTGGGGTTGCACCTCATTCCCAGGATTCAGTTCTAACTGAAGTCAGCACTTGAAATAAAAATCACATAAAATGAAAACTACACTTGAAAATCTTTTAAATTGTGGGGCACTTGGGTGGCTTGGTTGGTTAAGTGTCTGAGACTCTTGAACTCAGCTCAGATCTTAATCTCAGGGTTGTGAGTTTAAGCCTGGCTTGTGTTGGGCTCCATGCTGGTCATGGAACGTATTTAAAAAAAAAAAAAAAAAAAAATCCCTTAAAATGCTTAAAAAGTTGTGTGCATGTTTTTGTATATATAATGATATATTATTCTTATGCGCTTTGCAAACTGAGAGCCACTGAGCATTACTGAAGGAAAAAGCTGGAAGAAATAAATTATTATGTAGATATGTAGACCTGTAAACAATTTTGCTTTTTTATTTATTTTTTATTTTTATTATTTTTTTTTTCATTTCAAAGATTTTATTTATTTATTTGTTAGAGAGAGAGAGAGCGAGAGCACAGGCAGACAGAGTGGCAGGCAGAACCGGAGGGAGAAGCAGGCTCCCCTACGAGCAAGGAGCCCGATGTGGGACTCAGTCCCAGGACGCTGGGATCATGACCTGAGCCGAAGGCAGTCGCTTAACCAACTGAGCCACCCAGGCGTCCCCAATTTTGCTTTTTTAAAACAACTGTCAAATCCCTATCAGAGAGTGGTGGATAGTGGAAAATTTTAATGTGTTCCCTCCTTGCAGGGTTAATTTTATTGTGTTTTTACTTTAAGCCTTTACTACACTGATAAACGTTTATAAATGTGATATTAAATGAGATAATATGTATCGAAGCACATGGTAAGTGGTCAATAAATGTTTGCAAGATTTAGATTTAAATTTTTGCTTTAGTGGGCTCATACGCACACTGTCCTTTGAGAAGTTGCAGAGAAGAACTTGGCCACCTGCTTCCTGTCTTTCCAAATTGGCATTTCCTTTTGTGGCTTTACCAAACAGCTGTCACTCTCTACGTCCTTGAGTGTTGGTCACATTTTACTGGGAGGTCAGCTAGTAAGTTAAATGGCTGTATGATGTAACTCTGTTCTGCCACATGACTCTTAAAAAGTATTTGAACACTGCTGTCTCCCAGTTAAGTCTTCACTTTTCAGGGCTAAATTTCATTTCTTTTAGTCTTGTTTCTTCACGCTTTGGTTGTTCTTATGAGTATACCAATTTTGGTATATGTGCTGCCATAGCGAGCACTTTTATGAGTATACCAATTTATGTTTTTTTACTTTGGTACCCTGAAGTACATTTTAAGGTACAAACTCAACTTTTATCTCCTTGATGAAGTCTACCCTCATAATTCTAGCCCTTCTCTATATTCCTAATATACTTTTATCCACATTTCTCAATTTAATTTTTTTAATTTGTTTCATGAGCATTTTTCTTACCTCACAGTGAGACAGTAAACTTCTTTTTTTTTTCCTTTAAGATTTTATTTATTTATTTGTCAGAGAGAGAGATGGAGCAAGCACAAGCACGGGGAGAGACAGGCAGAGGGAGAAGCAGATTCCCCGCTGAGCAGGGAATCCAATGTGGAACTCGATGCCTGGACTCTGGGATCATGACCTGAGCCAAAGG
Organism: Taxidea taxus jeffersonii; assembly: GCA_003697995.1. NCBI lineage: Eukaryota > Metazoa > Chordata > Mammalia > Carnivora > Mustelidae > Taxidea > Taxidea taxus. The sequence goes on from ML107287.1 coordinate 7,472, forward strand.
CAGCCACTTAACTGACTGAACAACCCAGGTGTCCTGAGACAGTACACTCCTTAAGGGCCAAAACCATGTTTCAGGTATCTCTTGTGCCCTGATGCACTGAGAAAAATTTCAGGCATGCAGTAGTTTACAATTAAAAAAAACACACACACACACAAAACCTTTTAAAATAAACTTTCTTTTTTTTAAGAACAGTGTTATATTTACTGCATTATTGTGGAAATAGTACAGAGTTCCTGTCTATCCCACAATCAGTTTCCCTTATTAACATATTAGTGTGGCACATTGTCACAAGTAATGAACTAATACTGATACATTATTACTAAGTCTATACTCCACAGTTTTTCCACTACTTCAGAGTTCCACAGTTTTTCCCTTAATGTCCCCCACCCCGCACCTTTTTTTTGAGAGAGAGAACAAGCAAGCAAGGGCAGGGGGAGATGGAGAGAGAAAGAGACGGAATCTTAAGCAGGCTGTATGCTCAGTGCGGAGCCCGATATGGAGCTGGATCTCAACAACCCCCGAGATCATGACCTGGGATGAAATCAAGAGTTGAATACTTAACTGAGCTACCCAGGCACCTCCCCTTAATGTCCCTTTTTGTGTTCCAGGATCCCATTCAGGATGCCACATTATATTCCATAGTTTTGTCTTCCCAGCTCTTGGTTCTGACAGTTTCTCAGACTTTCCTTGTTTTTAATGACCTTGACAGTTTCAAAGATAATCAGTTAGGTATTTTTGTAGAATGTCCTTCAATTGGTTCTTGTGTGATGGTTTTCTTTCTTTCTTTTTTTTTTTTTTTAAAGATTTTATTTATTTATTTGTCAGAGAGAGAGAGCAGGAGCGAGCATAGGCAGACAGAATGGCAGGCAGAGGCAGAGGGAGAAGCAGGCCCCTTGCCAAGCAAGGAGCCCGATGTGGGACTTGATCCCAGGACGCTGGGATCATGACCTGAGCCGAAGGTAGCCATTTAACCAACTGAGCCACCCAGGTGTCCCGTGTGATGGTTTTCTAATCATTTAGACTGATGTAATATGGTTTTGAAAAGACCACAGAGGTAAAGTGTCATTCTCATCACAAATCAAGAGTACATACTAGTGATATCACTTGCTGATGTTGATGTTAACCTTGATCATCCAGCTTGTGGTAGTGTTTGTTTCCTTGACTGTAAGTTACCCTTTTGTTCCTCCCTTTCTGTGCCATGATCTGGAAGAACGTTACTGTGTGTAGCCTACACTTAATGAGTGATGAGTTATGCTCCACCTCAAGGGTGGAGTATCTACATAAATTTTGTTGCTCAAGTTGTTTGAGGTTTGGCTCTTGGGAACTCTTTCACTTGGCTTCTGTATCCCTTCCCTTGGACATACTCCCACAGTTATGTGTGAATGAGTACTTTCTTTCTGGGAACATAAGATGCTCCAGGCTCATCTTTTATATATCATGTTCCACTCCCATTAGTCAGCCATTTTTCTAAGGAGCCCTAGTTCGTTTTATTGGGAAATGGTATTAGAAATTAAGATTTTGGGTGCTAGATGTGCTAGTTCCTACTTGAGTATTGTTACTTCTAGGCCATCTGAGTGACAGAACAAGGAGATATGTGTGCCTGTGTATACACACATCTGTAAATCTTTCTATATGTAACCATTTGTCTTTATATTAAGCTAAACATGAGTTCCTACTGCTGTTTCCAACTCTGATTCCTTACTTACCACATGGATCATTCTAACCTTCACTTCAGCCCATGCTCCACTATCCATTTACTTAATTCTTCAATTCCAGTATACATTTGAAGTGGGTTCAGAATTGTTAATCTGTGTACCTGTGGGAAGCGACTTTATCAAGTAGAACACCGTGCTTATTGATAGTTCCTTTTGCCTTTAGTCTTATAGACTCCACTTATTTCTACATTAGTTGGTCAGCCCTTTATTTCTCTACCTGGTTTGTGAGGTTGTTTCATATTTGAATAGATTTAGATTGTTTTGTCATATTCTGCATTCTATGTTGAGATCCCTTTATGTCTTTTTTTTTTTTTAAGATTTTATTTATTTATTTGACACAGAGAGAGATCACAAGTAGGCAGAGAGGTAGGCAGAGAGAGGGGGTGGGGAAGCAGGCTCCCCGCTGAGCAGAGAACCCGATGCGGGACTCGATCCCAGGACCCTGAGATCATGACCTGAGCTGAAGGCAGAGGCTTAACCCTCTGAGCCACCCAGGCATCCTGAGATCCCTTTATGTCTTAAAGGATTATTTGAAATTTTGCATACATTAAGGCTTATTCTCTGTGCTTTAACACAGAATGGGTTTTGAAAAACTTATAGTATCTTATATTCACCATTATGGTGTCCTCTAGTTTCACTCCTCTAAAAAATTTGTCCCTCACCTATTTAACTTGACTGATACCAGCCCCTGGCAATGATTGATCTGCTTACTGTCCCTGTGGTGTTGCCTTTTCCAGAATGTCAATATTTTAAATTTTAAAAAGTATTTCTCAATGATTTTTTTTTAATGAACACAGCATTTTGTTAAGTAGTGGGAGATACAAGTACTAGACAGCCAACACTCTGGAAACATTTTTTTCTATTGAGATAAAATTCATTTAACACAGTTCATTATTTTAACCATTTAAAATGTACAGTTCAGAGGCTTTTAGGAACATTCACAATGTTGTGCAACCACCACTAACTAATTCCAGAACAGTTTCATCAACCTAAAAAGAAACTTCATATTAAACAGTTCTTCTCACCATCTGGCAATCACTAGACTGATTTTTGTCTCTACTGGTTTGCCAATTTTGTAATCTCATTTAAGTGGAATTATATAGCATATGGTCTTTTGTTTCTGGCTTTTGTTTAACAACATTTTAAGGACTTATCCACGTTGTAGCATATTTCAGAACATAATTCCTTTTTTGTGGATGAATAGTAATCCATTGTATGGACATACCACATTTTATTCATTTATCAGTTGATGGCCATTTGAGTTGTTTTCACTTTTTGGCTATTATGAATAATGCTGATGTGAACATCCATGGAAAGTTTTTTGTTTGAACAAGTTTTAGGTTCTTTTGGATGGATAACATACTGCTTTTGATAAATTTTATTTTCATATTGAAAGGGAAGTTATATTACCCAGTGGCTTATTTGGTGTAAAGTGCGGAAAGAATGCTACTTTCTCTTGGCGTGGTATTTATCAGTGAATAATGAAATCACATAATTTTCCTGTTGTCTTTGTAAAGAATTTTTGTCCAGATGGGGCAACAGTAGGTAGCCTTCCCTAGAATTCTCTTAGGGGAACATCCTGAATTATGTTTTGTACCATTTAGTTGTCTTTCCTAGTAGCAAGTAGTCACTCATTGTGAAGTTGGATCAGAAGATTTGCTTGTGGTCTAAAGGAATCTGGTGTATGAATTATTTTTAACATTATATATTCTGAGGGATAGGAGGCAGGATTCCCATTCTATAATCTGTTTGGCATCAGTGATATTACAGAGGTTTTATTCTTATTAATCACATTCCCTCTGAGGTTTGGACTGTAGTAAAGTGGCATTAAATATTAGTGTTTTCTTTTTTCTGTTTTAGCACTCAGCCCTGAAACTTTGTTTTGCAGTTATTGCTTCAACACCTTTGCTTTGATAAATGCATTTTCCTCAGCAAGACTTGGCAAAAGTGTTCTTTTGTCAATTTGGGGTAGCTTGACCAATTCATTGAAATCTAATGTTGTTTTTCATACTTCTTGAAAGGAAGGAACATTCTTTGCTGGCTTTATAAGCTTTCTTCTAAGTGACTTTGAGGTTCCCTGGAGATAATAAAATATAGATAAATTATATATATATATATATATTTTTTTTTTAAAGATTTTATTTATTTATTTGATGGAGAGAAATCACAAGTAGGCAGAGAGGCAGGCAGAGAGAGAGAGAAGAGGAGGAAGCAGGCTCCCCAACGAGCAGAGAGCCTGATGCGGGGCTTGATCCCAGGACCCTGAGATCATGACCTGAGCCGAAGGCAGAGGCTTAACCCACTGAGCCACTCAGGTGCCCGGATAAATTATATATTAACCACAACATACTTTATCCCAAGAATGTCTCTGTAGGCAAGGCCTTTAAAAGTGTTTGTGTAGTAGAACACTGGGCTGGAACCAAGAGTATTTTAATTTTACTTGTCTAAAAACTCACTCTCTATTACTGGGCCAATAACTTATACCTTGGGACAATTTTTAAAAAAATATTTATCTATTTTTTAGAGAGAGAGAGAGAAAGCACGAGCTCAGGCAGACAGAGTGGTAGACAGAGGCAGAGGGAGAAGCAGGCTCCCTGCTGAGCAAGGAGCCAGATGTGGGACTTGATCCCAGGACTCTGGGATCATGACCTGAGCCGAAGGCAGCGGCTTAACCAACTGAGCCACCCAGGCATCCTGGGACAATTTTTTTTGTTGAAAAGATAATATTGACTTTATCTACAGGGATGTTGTGATAGGAGATTAGTTCTATTAATCAGGGTACTTTATTTTTTGAAGACAAGCATTTTGAAAGATAAGTGTGTTATGAAAGTTTTTGTTAGTGCTTCCCCTCCCAATATTTTAACAATGTAGATGAATCTGTTATCTCATTACAATAAAAGCCTTTGTCAAATACTGTATCTGTATTCTGTTTACTACTTCTAGTGCTCTTCATTTTCCTGTATAGTTCCAGATTTCTCCTGGTACCTTTTCTTCTGAATGGAGGACTTCAACATTTCTTGTAGTTCAGCTTTGCTGCTGATGAATTTTTTTAGCTTTTGTATGTCTAAAGAAGTCTTTTTTGCCTTGATTTATAGAAGCTGTTTTCACTAGATATAGAATTCTAGGTTGACAGTATTTTTCTTTAAGTATTTTAAAGATGTTTCCTCACTGTCTTTGGTCCACATTGTTTCCAGTGAGAAGTCAGCTATCATTTTTTATGCCTCTGTATATAATTATGTGGTTGTTTTCTTTTGGCTGCCTTTTATTTTTCTTTTAGTTTTAAAAAATTCTGGTATAATACACATAACATAAAATTTACCATCTTAACCATTTTAACTGCACCGTTCAGTGGTATTTAGTACATTCATATCATTGTGCAACCATCACAACCATCTTTTTCCTGAACTCTTCATCTTGCAGAAGTGAAGGGTACCTATTAAAAAAAGCAACTCCCCATTCCCCAAGCCTCTGTTACCCACCATTTTGCTTTCTGTGATTTTGACTACTTTGGGTACTTTATATAAGTGGAATCATACAGTATTTGTTTTATTGTGACAGGGTTACTTCCCTTAGCATCATGTCACAAGGGTTCACCCATGTTGTAATATGTGTCAGAATTCCTTCCTTTTGAGGCCGAATACTGTTCTATTGTTCCATTGTATGTGTAGACCACATTTTGCTATCCATTTTTCTGTCAGTGGAAATTTGTGTTGTTTCTATGTTTTAGCTATTGTGAATAGATCTGCTGTGAGCATGAGTGTACAAATACCTTTTTGAGGTCCTGCTTTTAGTTCTTTTGGGTATGTACCCAGAAGTGGAACTGCTAGATCATATGATAATTATATGTTTAGATTTTGAGGAATTGCCGTGCTGTATTTCACAGTGGCTCTGTTATTTTACATTTCCACTAAAGTGCATTAGGTATCAAGTTTCTCCACAATCTTGCTAACATTGTTATTTTCTTCTTTTTTTTTTAATAGTAGCCATCCTAATGAGTATGAGCTGGTAGTTTGTTGTGGTTTTGATTTGCATTTTTTAAAAGATTTTATTTATTTGAGAGAGAGAGCGAGTGTGCATAAGCATAAGCATGAGTAGTGGGGAGGGGGTAGAGGGAGAAACAGAAACAGAAGAGAAGCAGACTCCCCACTGAGCAGGGAGCCAAATGCAGGGCTTGATCCCAGGATTGAGACTGTGACCTGAGCCAAAGGTAGATGCTTAGCTGACTGAGCCACCCAAGCACCCCTGATTTGCATTTTCTTAATAATTAGTATGTTGAGCATCTTCGTGTATTAATTGGCCATTCATATATCTTCTTTGGACAAATGTCTGTTCATGTCCTTTGTCCATTTTTCTATTGAGTTGTTCATTTTTTATGGTTGTTGAGTTATAAGCATTCTTTCCATATTCTGGATATTAATTACTTATGAAATATATGATTTCCAGTTATTTTCTCCATTTTGTATTCCTCTATATGCTTTTTTTTTTTTTTTAAGACTTGTTTATTTATTTTAGAGAGAGAGAGCAAGCACATGTGTGTGCAAGCAGGGGAAGGGGCAGAGGAAGAGGGAGAAAGAGAATCCTTAATCAGACTCCTTTCTGAGCATGGAGCCTGACATAGGGCTCTATCTCTGGCTGCTTTTAAGATTTTTTTCCCTTATCTCTGGATTTAAGGAAATTGATTTTAATGATTTCTTGATGGAGTTTTAGCTTTCTTTGTTTCTTGAACTTGGTGCTTGTTGAGCTTCTTGTATCTGTAGGTTTGTCATTTTCATCAAATTTAGCAGAACATTTTTGGATATTGCTTTTTCAATCTTCCCTCTGCCAAGTTTCCAATTACACATATGTTATTAGGCTCCTTGAGCTTGTCCCATAGCTCACTGATGCTGTGCCCTTTTCCCCCCAGTTTTCTTGTATTCTGGGTTTCATTTTGGACAATTTCTGCTTTTATGTCTTTCATTCACAAATCTTCTCTTTTGCATTGTTTTATCTGCTCTTAATCCCATTCAATGTATTTCATTTCAGTCTGCTATATATTCTATAATTTGTAGTTTGATAGAAATGCAGTGACATGACAGGTATCAGGAAATACTATCTTAATTTGCTGTCAAAATAAAAGGTTCCTAATTCTGTAAGCTATTAAAGGGTATATAAAACTACCATATGTGTTAAATTAACCTTGTCTCTCGGTTTCCACATTGACTTTGTTTTTCTGCCAGATCTACCTAGGTATTTTTTTGCATGTTATTTTATATTTCCTTTTGACGTAGGTATCTGCTGACATAGACATCTGTTCTATAATTCTTGTTTTATAAGGCACCAGAGTGTTTGGTCTGTTTGCCAAACTACCTAGTATTATTTGTCTGTATTTGTTTGGTTGTAAGATAGAGCATCATCTTGCTATAAAAAACATGAAATAATTTTTTAAAAAGATTTTATTTATTTATTTGACAGAGATCACAAGTAGGCAGAGAGGCAGGCAGAGAGAGGAGGAAGCAGGCTCCCTGCTGAACAGAGAGCCTGATGCGGGGCTCGATCCCAGGGCCCTGGGATCATGACCTGAGCCAAAGGCAGAGGCTTTAATCCACTGAGCCATCCAGGCGCCCCTGAAATAGTTTTTTATACTTTGTTTTACTATACTGCTTATTTATTAATAACCAGAGAGCTGGATTACCTGCTGAAGTGTACCTTTGATTGCAGCTGTTATTGATGACCTCTGTGCCACCTGGGCTTGGCCACTTGTATTTCCTTCATGTGATCTTTTAATGTTACTAATATCAACTTAAAAAATTCTGCAGATTGACAACTGGTAATTGTTTGCCAGCCAGTCATTTGCATTTAGTAGTATTTCTCCTCTTGCTCCCTGTCCCAGCAGGTGTTACTTTCTCGAGGACACACCCACAGTTAGCCCTTTCTTCAGATGCTGAACTTGGTGAACAGCTGTTCTTGATCACAAGATTTAGAAGACACAGTCTCCATCCTCCCAGGCTGGATCTCTTTTCATATGGATCTTCTTTTTCTATGTCTTTTTAAAAAATAACTTTCTGGGAAATACTTTGGATCACAACTGTTCATCCTCATCTATACAAATAAAGGAAAACTGTTGTGCTGGGATTTTGAGGAGATATGTCTTTTTTCTTCTGTTGCAAAACTGCATCACTTAGGCACTCAGAGCAATAGACAATAATGACTTAACTTGACTCTTTCCTCACTAGAACTTCATTCTTATTCATTCACTTGTTCCATTTTCCCTTTCTCCCATTCTCGCTTTTTTTCCTAGCTATTGTCATGATTTAATAAGAACTTTCTTGACGTGTGGATATAGCAGCTCATTTCTTATATTCTTCCTGAATGACATTGGACTCTGGGTTAGACTTAAAAGTGACAGGAAGCTGTTTGAATACTTATGCCTCAAGTTGGGATTGTGACTGTGATGAATAGAGTTTTTCTCATTCTGGATAGACACTGGGAAAGCTTAGTATCTTTAGGGTAATATGTAGCTATATGATATTGTAATCTGGTTCAGTATCATTTGTAAGAGGAGATAGAATATTGGAGATTTTTTTTTAAGATTTTACTTAATTATTTGAGAGAGAGAGTGCTAGAAATAGATAGAGAAAGATATGTGGGACTTGATCTTAGGACCCTGAGATCATGACCTGAGCCGAAGGTAGATGCTTAACTGACTGAGCCACCCAGGTACCCCTGACATTAGAGAGTTTTTTTTTTTTTTTTAAAGATTTTATTTATTTATTTGACAGACAGAGATCACAAGCAGTCAGAGAGGCAGGCAGAGAGAGAGAGGAGGAAGCAGGCCCCATGCAGAGCAAAGAGCTCGATCCCAGTACCCTGGGATCATGACCTGAGCTGAAGGCAGAGGCTTTAACCCACTGAGCCACCCAGGCGCCCACATTAGAGAGTTTTGAACTAAAATTTGACAGACTTCAATCCCAGTTTTGACATTGTTACTGCCATGCTTTGAGTTATAGAGTATGTTTGTTTTCGCATCTCCAAAATTCAGCTTATCATTACTTGCTTTACACAAACCTCATGGGGTTGTTGAGGGTCACGTGAGAAATTTTGTGTGGAAGACTATTTTATCACTATAAAGGCTTGTTACTGCATTGCAGAGAGCTGTAGGCATCTTTTTTCTTTTTACTCAAAGACTCAGTTTTTATTTCTGCAGACTTTTTGATGGTATAGCCCTGTTAAGAATCGGATTTTTACATTTCCATACTTAATCATGGATGAACAGTAGTGCTTCTAGTGCCTAATTACATGGTAGGTGCTCAGTATATTTTAAAAAGTGGATTTGTTGAATATGATGCTAAGAAAATGTCGGTTTGTATGGTAAGGAACTGCTTTACAAAATCTACTGGATAGTGTTTTGAAGAGAAATATCATTTGTTTATTGTTTTATGTATTTAAAAATATTTATTGAGGACTAACTAGGTTCTGGGCTCTGGGGAAGAAAACAAAAATTTCTGCTCTCATGGAAGTTACTTAATGTTTTATGTGGGGAGATAGAATAAACAAAGTAAAAAAAGTAAAAATCATTATTTTATAATGACAAGTTCTTTTTTTTTTTTTTT